>PVLD010005480.1:0-100000 GCA_004027595.1 Dinomys branickii | reverse complement strand
AAGGTGCTTTAGTCGTGTGGAAAGTGATGGGAGGTTGCACAGCTGTGGCCATATATCAGCAGTGTCCCATGGTGCTTACTATGTTCATTTCTGGTAGCTTCTTTTCCATTGGCTGCCACAGCATCTTGTTACAATTTTTTTTTTTTTGCGGTACTGGGGATCGAACTCAGGACCCTGCGCTTGCTAGGCAGGCGCTTATTCCACTGAGCTATATCCCCAGCCCATCATGTTACAATTCACTGAGTACTTTCACAGCTGATTCAGAGGTCAAGGCTGTATCTATGTCCTTCTTACATCTCCTTTCTAGCGAATGTTCTGATAAGTACTAAGACATGCTGTCCTTGTCTCATCTTGTCACTGGTGCTAGAGATGATATTTATCTCACTAACCACGCCCTCTGATAAGCACTGTACTGCTGGACCACACTAAAGGAATCCTGCCAGAAGGGATATCTAGTCTCCAATTCACTCCGCCAGATTATCACTTGAATGAATTCGTTAGCCAGAAGTACCCCTAGATATTGTGCATGTATTCATGGGCATAAAGGTGTGTAATCACTGATTAGATTGGCACTCTCTAATCACCTGTTCCAGACACACTCCATCACCAGCCTTGGTGCAAAAGTGGACTCTAGTACTTGAATATCTGTGATCAAATTTTCCATCTGTGTCTGATAAGCTGTATGACCTCAGGTAAATGGCCTTACCTCTCCATTTTCCATGCCCTACTCAAGGGCTTCTTCTGAGAATTAATTCAATTATAACACATGAGGTACTTAAGACAGTACCTGAAACAGTAGCATCCAAGTGTGATTTACTTGCTTCTCCAGTCCATGATTTTTTGTTTAACTCTACAGCCTTGTCTTCAGTGCCTCCTACTTTATTTCCTGCCTGGACTCCTTGCTTCTAATGCTGCTTCTTCCAAATTGCACTTCAGAGAACTACTCAGTGAGTGCTATTATGTCGTCTTTTACTCATCTAGAAAGCACCACTGATCGTCTCTTGCTGAAATCTCCCTGACTTTTCATCCAAACTCTGGGAAGTCATGTGCCTTTATCATATTTCACGTTATCTGGAACTGAGCTTTCTGCTCTTCATCTGAACCCTGAGCCACAGCCAAGCAGACTCTTAGGAATTTCCAGTGCTCAATGTACTGTATCTCATCTCTATGACTGCATGTTCCCTGATATGAGAACATTCAGTGGGAACTTCACACTTTCACACAATTAAAATCTCTCTATGAAATTTCCTGTTTCCTTCAATTCTGGCTCCCTAGCCTCAACCATAGCAGCCCTCATTACACTATATTTAACTTTTAGTTTATACAACTCCTACAGTGAGCTTCTTGGAAGCTATAGAAGTGATTATTGAATAGATAAAATTATACCTGCCTGCTTTTTCTAATGGTCAGTTTAATTATGCCATTACTGTAAATTAATCCAATGTTTGCTTTCAGTTAAGGTAAGATTTAAATCCTAGAAAGCAAAGTCTCATAGAACCCAAAATTTTATGCTAACAGTCTTGTTCAGCATAATCCCTAAGAAGCAGCATAGTACAACATAGTGACTCCTAAAGTGTAGTCTTTGGGCCAGAAGGATAAAAATTGCTTTATAAATGAAAAGTTTTATCTCTCCCCTGACATTATGCATCAGAAATTCTAATGGAAGGATCCAGAAATCTGTGTTCTATTCAGCCCGCAAGTGAGTCAGACACTTTCTCAACTTTGAGTATCTAAGGGAGCCTGCAGAGCCAGACTTCCTTGCCTGAATTACCAGCTCAGCCTGTCACTAGACAGTAAAACATTGAAGCTTTCTTTCTGTCTTGACTTCTTCATTCATGAAATAAGAACGGTAGTAACTAGGGTTGTTATGATCAATAAGTGAGTTAAAACAAAGAAAGTACTTATCACATGGCAAAATCAGGTAACGAGGATAAACAAAAACTCTTACAAAATCACTATCCTCAAAATGTATTGCTTTGGGTGCTCATCATATTTCCTAGTTCTTGTGATTTCATACCCAGCATTTACTTTCAGGCTGGTCTACACAGCTACAGATAAGTTTGGTGAGAAAATGAGACTCCAAGTTCATGGAAGGCCATTTTCACCTTCTCATACCAGTCCACAATTACATATGAGATTTTATAAGTCAAAGGAAGAAAAATTTACATTATATCTTTACTAATTGCCCATAGTCCAATAAATGCTGCTTTTGATTTTTGTAACTTGTTCTCCTCATAGTTTACTAATGTTTTCTGCGGTGACTGCTTATCAAAATGAGTACATTAAAGTAGAATACATTTCAACAAGGAAGTCAAAAATGTCCAATTATCTATGAAAATTTTTATGCTGGGAAACACCGGTATGGGCAGGCAATTTCAAAATACGAGTTTTCTAGAAAACAGGATGCTCTGGTATGTTGTATGCAGTTACTTAGATTCCACCCATCTTCTCTCACCTTCCAAATATTTAGCAGCATTTTCAGTCTTCGTAGCCTTAAAGAAGTAGCTTTACAGTGACAAAGTGGTAAAGTATACAGATACAAACTTTTTGGAGTGATTAGAAGTATTTTTGCCTTTATTACTAGTTAGAAAATTGCAACTATCCATACTTGCACCTGTTTGTAATATTATCAGAGTTAGGGCCACTATTTTGGCTCACATTGTCTGGACTGGAACAGAAACAGTGTACCTGACACAAACACACATGTATTTACCCAGATAGATCTATCTTTCTCTAGGTCCTCTTAAATGTGTATATGTACAAGCAATTGAACTAAAAACATCAACCTTCCTGGAGAGGTATCAATGAAACACGATCGCCCTCACCCTAAAATAGTTCCAGAGGTCTGACAAACTGCCCTCTCACCAGTAATATCAGAAAAAGTCATGTAAAGTAGCTCTCCTCACCCTCAAACATCTCTGTCAGTCTTTAGCACATCACTGACATTTCCATACCCTGTAAGATCTGGAGGTGAGAGAGTTCACGTGGAACTGTACTTCAGCTCTGGTATTTAAATCATTCTGAGTGCATTTTAAGTAGGATATAAGTGAAAATGAAAACCTCAAAAGAGGTAAATAATCTTGATTAACATTGTAAGAAAGGAGAAAGGCTAAAGTGAAAGCATTTTTTGAACAGCAAGTATAATTTTAGGTATCTCCATTTAAAAAGACAAATTAAAGAGAGTTTCAAAAATTCCAAATAGCTAAGAGAAAAGATGATAGTAATTGATAAAGAAAATACGCAGAATCTCACTTGATAGAACATAGAGAGGCAGCGCTTAAAGGTAGGGATGATAATACTGATATTTAAGGAATATGAACAATAAGAAAGAATATGGTTTTCTAAAAATATTGATACAGTAGGAATTATTAGGGTATTAGGAAGAATCTTTAGGGAGTAAATGAAAGGAACCTAAAAAAAAATCTAGATTATAATATGAGTTCATGGTTTAGATGTACATCACTGAAATAATCTGTTTCAGTAGTTGACTAATTCACTTGCCAACTGATTTTTATGCCTACAAATATAGTGCGGGGATTATAATAGTTTTTTTTAAAGAAACAGGAAAATTTGGCTCAACATCTGGCAAGCTAGAATTCTCATCCACTAAGCATAGAAACACACAAAATTTAAATACCTTATTTACAAGTTACTCTTTTAGAACTCATGGTTGTAATATCAGAATATTCTTATATATCAATCCATCCATGTTAAAATAACATAAAAGTGTCTTCTGCCTCGTTAGAGAATTTCTATTGCTACTAGAAGTAATATTGCAAATTCATTCATTAAGGAAAGCCTTTGGCGTATCTCCTGAGAGATATATCCAACTTTATAAAAGATGTTGGTATAGAAATGTCATCTACAGGCTGTCTGATTTCACAGACAATGTAAATGAAGATTAATAAAAATTGAATGTAGACTGCAAAACTTTGGATCCTGAAACTGGTTTGCTCACCTTTTGGCTGGTCAGACTGAAGTGAAATATTTCACCTAAGGCCTTCTGATTTTCCAGGTATAATTGTATAAATATTTTCCCAGGTATGATTTAGTATTAAAATAGTTATTCAATTATATGTGTACACGTGGTAGACATAATAGTATCTGGTCTGCCTGTCTCAGGATAGTTTGATACGAGGGTGTAGATCGAAAGGATGAAGATAAACCTCCAAATAAGTAGAATACATTAGGATTCGTTTTTGCTAAAGATCCTCACTTTAGCAAAAATATCAAGCAAATAAGTGTTATTATTTATTCAAATTCTTTGGTTCTTTGGTAGAAAAAGTGAGATTGCTTTGGAGTAGGATTAAAATAAAACTTTATCATATGAATTACATGAATAAAAGTCATTTTGTTGCGCTACATTCTCTGATTTCAGTCGTTAAAATAAGTTCTGATTTGAGCTTTTAGGATTAGTAATTGTCTATTTCATGTTATTTCTTTCTGCATAATTCCTCACCCCAAAATAATATTTTATTGTACCTCAAAAATATGGGGATGACAAGTTTTTATGTCTCAGCTGAGCGATTATTTTCTGTGGGTATCGCCTGAGGCCTCTGGGCAGTATTCTGCTAAGGACTGGTCCGGGGGAAAGCCCCATTCAGCTTTCCTTCCCTCACTAGAACCTTGACAAAGATGTCTATGTGCTGAGTTCAACCAGTGCCGTCTCCACTTTGTGCCGTCACACTGCCTCTTCCGACGGTCTTTGCATCACAGATTTCTCACACACCACTGGACTTCTCCCAGGCAGCTGAGTGCTGCAGACAGCCAAGACTGGACTGGCAGTCCTTCCGAAGGAGAGCATGACTTCCTTCACATTCTATTCACCAAAACAGTAACAGATCACCCTACATTCAAAGAAAGGGGGAAAAGAGAACATTTCCTAACAGGAAGCACATGAGAAAATGTGTGGCCAACTTTAAACGCCACCGGGCATTTTTAAAGAAAGCTGAAACACGTAGGGAACTAAAATCATGACAGAAATTTTTCAGTTAAATTAAGAAGAGCATGACTTCAGTATTAGTTACATAGTCCTGTCCAGTCAAGTAGCACAGCTAGGAGCATATGGACCTACATACACACATATGAATCTCTATAGAAATATCTATGTCTAGATATATCTAACCAAACGTGTGTCACTGCTAAGAAACTACTCAAAATATGTGAAGTAGGATGTTAATTCTTAATATATTTAATATATTAATGAGCTATTTTGCTTCTTATTCAAGTGTGAATGACTTTTCTCCCAACTTAATGTATGTTCTTTAATGAAAGCTTCATACAAGGGATCTTAATCACTAAATCATTAACCAACATTATCTAGAAATATATGCCAAGGAAAGTATTATGGTTATCTTTATTAAGAAGAACATTTTAAAACAAATTCATTTAAAAGAGGGGTTGGCATTTTTGTAATATGTCCCAGGGAGGCAACCTTTAGCCACTGAGTGTTAATTCACCTAGAATTGTATGTACCTGGCTGGCACTTTCACATGTCTTCAGTTCTATCTTTACTTTACAGTGATTGACCCAACCCAAGACATTCAGTCTAGTAAAATAATACCAGTCTTTAAAGGAAGCTCAATAATCGACTGTATTAGTACTAAATTTATATTTACTACTACTTTTCAAAAAATTTATAAAGCACTCATGACACTATCAGAGAGAGAGACACACACACAAAAATTGTGCACACACGTGTGCGCACTTCAGAAGTCTGCCACGCAAATACATGTCTGCAAGCTAACAGCCATGACTTTAAGCACTTTTTGTCATTGTAGAGGTCAAAGGTAACTTGCATTATTCTCATGATGTCTTAATAAATTTAATATTAAAATATTTATACAAGTTTTTCTTTTGTTGATGTATACTTTTTTGGTGGACTCATACATATAAATCATATATATGATATATATATATATTTAGATGATATTTTTTGGAGGGATGGAAGCGACATAAAAATTAATAGCTTGACAGAGAACAAATGGGATGCTTTGCCCTCTTTTATTTTTTGTCTTCTCCTTATGTAATATTAGCTATACACGTATAATTAAATATAAAGTGTAGGGTATTTTGCATTAATGGGAAAATATTTCTTGAGTTTTGGTGGAGCGATTATTGTCCAAACTTCACGTGTGAATTCTTTCTCTGACTACACAGTTAAGGGGTCACTACTGATTAATTTGAGCGATCTACACAAATATACCTCTTAAAAACTCATGCACTTAGGAGTTCATCCTTCCACGTTTAGATATTCAACACCCTGTTTGCAGGCTTTGGTTCAAAGCGTGAGAATGCAAAGTATAATAAAACAGGTCCTTAATCTCACGAATAGAAAAGCAGCAGAAAGTAACAGGAATTTATAGCTCATATGAGCATCGCTTGTGCAAATGCACAACTGCAGGAAAGAAAATGATGCAGGACCAGTATAAATAGTCAGAAACGAGCAAATCTCCAAGTGCTTGGGACGTGGAAACGGTATTATAAGGATTTTTTAAATGATCTCAAAAAGGTTGACCTTTCCTGCACATGATGAAATAAATGAATGAATAAACGAGCAATGAGATATGATTTGGAATTTAGAAATTTTATCTTGGGAGAAATTTAGAACAGGAGACAGTAAATTACAGCCCACTTGCCAAATTTATAAGCTGTCTCTTGCTGTAAATAAAACTTTATTAGAACACCGTTATGTTCATCCTTTTATACAGTGTCCCTGGGTGCTTTCTAGCAGGAAGAAGAGTTGAGCAACTGTGACAGACTACACAGACAGCGAGCCTCAGAGATTTTCTACAGACCTTGGGGAACATTTTGCTGACTCCTGACAAGGAGGCTTGAGTGGGAGGGTCTGACACTGGAAATGAAAAAGAGCAGTGAAGCAACAGTGGCGACTTCTCCTATATCTGCGGCAGTGGCTTTGTCAAGAAAAGACGACAGCCCAAGACTCGAGGGAGTTTATACCCTAGAGAGGGATAGAATTTTGTGGTGGGCTGAGAAACAAGGGAAGGTTAGGTTGCCTCCCAGGGTTTCGGCTTGTGTCTTTGGGAAATGATGATTGTGTTATACGTGAGGTTTTGGGAGCAGATTCGGAGGAAAATGTTTACTAGACTCAGATTTTAGGAGAGAGGTTGAGTACATTCTGTAGATGGTGAAAGTAGACTTTGCTACGGTCCTTTGTAAGGAGCGGCAGGTAAAGATGGGAGGAGACCGAAGGGAGAGCATTGGGGCCTATCAACCCGAGAGAGGGACGCAGAGCGAGGAGGCTGGTCAATAAAAGAGCTCAGAACTAAGATTACAGGGGGACAGTCGCGCCGCGTGCAAAGGGTTGATTTCATTTTAGCTCCGTCTTCTTTTATTGGCAATGATTTCATCTTTTAACATGCGATGATGTAGCACACACCCCCAAGTTTACACATAGAATTGAATTAGGCAGAATATGATATGCGATCGCTTTGGGCCCCTTTTGAAAGTCGGACAGTTGATACGAATATAAAACGGAAGCAGCGATGTAGCTCGGTGGTACAGCGCCCGCCTGCTAAGTGCAGAGCCCTGAGTTCGATTTCTGGACCAAAAGAAAAGCCTCCTAACGTATTTTCAAACAGGTCACCCAGGGATGCGGTTTTCAGACATCCATTTAATGGCGGTGTTTGGGAAATGAATGAGAAACTGTTACAGAAAAGATCCACAGGGCATAATTATTTCCTGAAAACTTAAACCGAGTTTGTATTCATGTTACCGAAACAACCCATACAATAAAAAGGCATGCTCCAATATGATTAATTTTTTATTGTAAAATCCAACATTTGTCACTAACGCATCCAGGGGAAGTAAAACAAACAGTAAATAACATTTTTATCAGAGAACACTAACATGTAAAGTGTCTTTAATATTTGAATTTCTTATGAAATGTCGCTTGATTTCAAACCAAGTGCTGTAATTATTATTTCAGAACTTCAGAGCCGCAGCTTTAAAAAGGTTTAATAATTGTCCTATGTTTTATTGTAAAATGAAAATGCTATCTATGCAATCAAACTAATGGTGAAGATTTATGAAAAAATTAAAGGGTGTTTAATTGGGAAGACGCAAATAATTTCACTTAACCAGCAAGATAGCTATAAAATCAAGGTTAACATAGCCTATTCCTCTGGCACCAACACAGTTTCATATAAATAAATACAAGATTTTGGTGACTTGGAATCATAATTCAGACACACTGTAGTATCTACATAAAGTGTAATGAAGATTTTTAAAAAGTAGTCTATTTAGTGGTATAACTTAAGAAAACTTTTTATTCCATGTATGTGAGAACATGATAAAATTTATGGAATTTTATAGCAGCTTAATAGCTTTCTATTTCTTATACAGGCATCATGAATAAATCCATGATTATAGCATGCATTGAAGAAAGTACCATTGAAATATATACGGTGTATGATTTATTCTTTCAGTAGCTCCTTTTACTAACTGTCACAGGTGATGGCTACCATGTTTTGAGACACTATCATCAAATAAATTACCTTTACAAACTGGGGTAAAAAAGTTGATCAGAAGGGTAGAATATTGAAATTTTGTGTTCAGAGACAAGACTTTTTGTAGTAATTTCGTCTTCTGTGTTTCAGAAGTCTTGCATTGAATGAGAACCCTCAGTCAGCAGCTCCAGCAATTCCCTGCTTCTGGTGTTAATTATCTTTGGTTTGCCCTTGATAATCCTGAGGTTGGTATGCAGATGGTATGAAGGCTGTGGAACCACCTCAAAGTGTAAAAAACAACTGTATTGTCAATTCTGCATCACAACACTTTATAAATTATGAATGCTATCCACATTAAGGAGAGTGGTAGACTTTTAAAATTACTTCCATGAATAGATTAAATTACAAGTATTATTACATTTCATTTTATTAAGTGCATCTTAGTAGTTATTAGAGCAAATGAACATGTTCTCTCAATTGCATAATAAGATTAGAACTAAAAATTATGCATCAACACTCCCACATACATAATGGAGCATTGTATATTAATCACTCTAAACAACATTTTTGAGTTTATATAAAGGCAATTATTACCTATTGAACAATAACATTTTATTGGTTTATTAAAATTCAGTTTAAGAACTACTTCATTTTAAAACTGCACTCGGTATTTTTAGCTTTTCTCATAGAAACATAATGTGTACAAGTAGTTCAGGTTACTTATGTATTCATCTTACTAGGAAGTAAGATTTTTTATATATATGTAACAGGAAGTCATTCAAATATATCAGAAATCAACTCTTCATTTTATATGAAAGCCAATTAAAACACATTAGTAAAGGTTTTACTTACCCAAGTTGAGTTATATCTCAATATTATAATAATGACTACTAATATACATTCACATTTGTGTGCATAGTTTTGCAAATTATAAACATGGTGACAATATATTTAGAACTATGGGCTTAAACTAAATTTAAATTCTTTTTGCTAGCTTAAATAAAAATAGTAATCTTCAAAACATTTCTATGTATCTCATGTAGTATTCTAAACTCATACTTAGTTCTGTTTATTTTGGAATAATAAATGTTTTGATGGTTTTAACAGGACGGTTATTGCACTTTACAATAGTCTAATATTTTAGTGAAGAATTTAAATTTTTCTTATATCTCAGGCAGCATTAGTATCTCATGCTGGTAAATAAAACTTTTATGAATTTATTCACAATTGAAAATATTTTTCATGAATGCTTTAAAAACTACTGATGCCTTTAAGTCTGGCAGAAGATACAAATAAGTTATTGCTCTTAGAAATAAATAAAAATTATTTTATCTTGCTTTACAATGGAGCATGAATGTTAAGAATAGATAGTAACAGCTTCATTGCCACGGACTTGTGAATTAAAATTTTAAAAATAGTAAAATGAGTTAGTCTTCTGCATTGGTAGCTTTCCTGCATTGTCACCTATTTGATTTCACAAACTGATTCATTAAAAAAGTGAATGTTATAATTTAAAAATAAGAAAAAGCTATTACTTACTGAATAATAACATTATTTTATTGGTTTATTAGAATTAAATTCAAGATTTCCAAACTGTGCATTTAAATATATTTCTTGTGAAGTCCTCTAACATGGAAATGAATTTCTTAATCATCCCTTTTCTAAATAAAGGCTTCTGCATGTAGCACGTTTTCTGGTGCTGGCAGCAGAAGGAAGAAATGTACAATATTTTACACCAAGATATATTCTGAGAACACACTGAAAAAAATACAAAGTACAGTAGTTTTATTGTTGTTGAAAGGGATGTAAGTCAGCATGACTAATTCGGCCATGAGCTGAGGTGAAAAATAAAAATAATCTGTGGGATATATTTAGAACATTCTCTTTTTATTTTTACTTCACAATAGTTCACAGAACCGATGTCTTATACAGCACGGCAACATTAAATTTTTCTTCATTTGCCTCCACCCCTCCTTTGTTCCCTGCTTGCTTGTGAAGGAGCTTCAGCTATGAAAGTGTTGGGTCTTTAACAATAACCCATATTTAAAAACAAAAAAATCATATTAGTTCTTAATCTTTCTAAATCAGTTTTCATAACATGAACTTGGGTGTGTTTCTTTAAGACTGAATTTCTTTATGTGGACCTGATTTCTTTACTGATGAGCTTAAAATAAATAACATCAGGCTCTGAGGTGGGTACTAATAACTAAGTCACATACAAAAGGAAAATCATTTTGTGTAATAGAAAATAAATATTTGGTTCAGTCTCATGCGTGTACTTTAACAAAAACACGGTGCTTAAGACAGCAGGTAAATAGCATGTGAGAGACTGTGCAGTCCTTTACAGTTGCCTTTGAGCATCATTGGGAAATTTCTGGGAGGAAAGGAGAGCCTGGCATAATTCACTAAAATTACACTGAACGCCTCTTGATCAATAGAGATAAATCTAGTTTTGTTGTTAAATCGATTTTCTCCTCCACAGAGATATATTGTCCTGATTGTTTTGAGAATAATTGTCTCACTAAGGCTTTTTATGGCCATTAGAAAAAAGTAAACAAGTGAAAACATAACACAGCTCCTTGGCACTGCCAGCATTTCAAGTTAATCTGTTAGAGAAAACAACAGTGATTTATATCATTTTGAGCAATTATGTTTTCCTGGGAGAAACTCCGTGTGACTGATTTCCTTTCAGAAATAAGCAATCTCTGTGTTTGTTTTACTTTTATAAATTCCCCGCACTTGCCAACATAAATAGGCAGTAATGCACACTCTCTCCTCCAGCTTTTATCACTTCCCTTGACTCCTCGGTGCAGATTCCGTTGAAAAAGTCCATATATATATATATATATATATATATATATATATATACACACACACACACACACACACACACATATACACACACACATATATTTTTCTGTGACACAAAAATGTTTAGACTGGAACTCAGTGACAGTGGTAGACTCAAAGGATTGCTTAACGTGGTGTTACCAAATGATTTCCGAGCCGAAATAGAAGGGCTGTGTGCGGGGTTGTGCATGTTCCATCCAACTTTTAATTTTTATTAAAACAAGGACATTGCAAAATATTTCATAAGCAATTTTGGAGTACAGTACCCTGAAACACTGAAGTTGAAAGAAAAGAATAGAAATTTACAGAGTAAATCTTTTTATTTTTAAAACAACTCTAACAAAAATATTGAATAGAATGCACTGAATAACTTTCATAAAACAACCAATGTAATGCTATAAAAATCATTAAATAATAAGTATAAATATAATTTCACTGAGTACATGTTTTTTAGAGGGAAACTTATTTAATGAATAATTGGGAATTATTCTTCTGAAAGTATCTTAAATTGGAAAATTTTGTGCTTTTGTAAAATAATATTTTCTAAAGGATAAAGTTGTAGAATGACATTTCAAAACTTTATGAAATTTTAAAGTGTAAGATACTCCTCTTAATCTATAATATTCTTACTATTATATGTCTTCAATAATTATATTTTAGATTAACAATTGCTGTTTGTGCATAACAAAGTACTCAAAAGATATTTGAAGAGAAAATTTTAAGCATGTTAGTCAGAAAACACATTACATATTTTCTTCCCTTTTGCATGTATATACTGCAATAAAAAAGCAAAAATTTAATTAATTAATTTATGGACATAACACAGCTTGAATTTTAAATATTTTACTTTTATCAGCAATAAACATCCTTAACTATATCCTTAACATAGCTTCTACTAAAAATGAAAAACATATACTCACTATGCAAAGTTTTATTACAGTTTCTTATATTTTAATTGTCAAGTACATTTTAATCTACAACAAGCTGTTGGAATTCTACTGGAAGGCAACTCTATGTGTATATGTATGTTGTGTATTTATGTTAAGCAAACTTGTTTTACTAGTGAATAGTTTATTTTTCAACAATTATTTAAATTAAGGCATTAACTACTATATTCACAGGTTCCATCTCATACATATCTAAAAATTACCTTAAAATTATTCACTATTGAGGAATAGAGAGATCACTATATTTAAATATGTCTTCAAGGTGAAAATCAAGTTTCCCTTCCATAAACCAGTGGTAGATAAACCCAAGGAAGGTAAGTGAAATCAGAATAGTTGTGACTTCCAAACAGGAAACACACTGCAATTTAAAGTCAGGGAAAGATGACAACTTCTCATGCAGAGAGGTGGCACAGAAGCTGTGTGTGGCATTGTTGTAGCGTTGAAATTTCTGAGCTGTATTTGATGTACTTCCTGTGACCTGACCTCAGTGTGGTGTGTAAAAAAAGTATGCAAAGTAATTCCTTCCTTGATTTCTTTGTAAGGAATTGAAATGAAATAAAGCCAATCCAGTTTTATGTAGAAATGAGACATGTAGTCCAATTTAAAAAGCAGACTTGTAGGAAATTGGCACAGCATATCTAAAAAGAAGTTTGTTCCATTACTGTAGATCCTGAGAGATATAAAAGGTTTTTGCTCATATTCCATTTGTAAACACTTTACTTCAGGCATTCATGCAAAAAAAAATAAAATAAAATTAATCCTTCACACAAACTACAATTTATTTGTGGAAATTCACATGTCAGTAGTTAGTTTCTCTCATGGAATTTTGAAGAAGCCAGAAGATATTCTTTGAGGTCACAGGCCACAAGTAACCTTATACATATTAACCATTCTGCTATATATCAGTGCACCAAGATTTCCGCAGTCTCTAGAACATTAAACCTTCTGTCAGTCTTGTCCCTACTGAGTTTGATTCTGCTGAGGTTTAGTGGAATTATAAACACATATGAAAATATGCAGAGTATATTTCTTTTTTTGAAGTGATTATAATGTGGTGTTTCTGCGCTGCCAGCATTCATAATAAAGCAAATGTGATGTTTCCGTGCAGTATGACATCCACCGTGATCTTATTACCATGTAAGCAGCCTCAGACAAAACATGCAGTGCATACCTACGTTATTTAAAGGCATAGAATAAATAGATTTATGAATGTAAACTTTTACAATCTTTGGCAACAGACACGTGCCGTCAAGTTTGGGATTTCTTACACTTTGCAGACACAGCTTTATCAAATGAAGGGTTGTAGCAGATGTTAAGTTCTCTCTTGCAAATAAAACAATATCATGCAAAGTAACTAAGTGTAGTTTTAAATCAATTGATCATTTTGAACACCCAAAGAAGATGAATGACAGTGAGCAACATTTACCTGACACCCTTGAATATTTCACAGAGACAAGTTGATGTGAGTTTGTATAAATACTAATATTAAGCAGAATTAGCTTTGGAAAAAATAAAGAAATTGTACTGAGGTGAAAATTGTCACTGTCAGGAGAAATGAAGTTATATCAGAGAACAAGTGACATACAATTTTCTCTAGAGTGTTTTTAATAAAAATAGCTTTTCTTTGAATATTTTGAAGTCAGACATGAGAGGCAATCTGGGCGTTTGTCAGAGTTTGAGAGTGTGAAAAATTGCTGCCTTAAATCATTTAAGCTGAAAAGCAACTTCTTCCTGCTGAGATAATTTCACATTGACTTACCGTGCAAGCCCTTCAGGCATTCCCAGCTCAGAGCAGAAGTTTTCAAGGTAAAAACATAGAGCGAGAACATGGGAGAAGCTGGGACAAGGATCAGCAGCAACTCCAGGCGTTCAGGCACAACCGACTTTGATTAATTAGAGAGCGGCTTTTCTATTTCCACATACACCGCCTGACGGAAAGGTAGAGTGGACCGGGATACACAAACTTGGAGTTGACTCCGTGAGATAGCAGCAGGTTTTGACATCTTCTATGGAGCTTGCAGAATCTGCTTCAGAGGAATAAATTGCTGAAGCACACTTTTAATTTATTCATTTTCCCAGTGCAGAGAAATTATCGGAACGGCAATAGATTTGATTTTCAATGGAGTATACATCAGTTACTGTAAATGCTTAGGTTAGACGAACAGGCAACTATCTCACTTCATAATGAGGGATGAGTTATTTCCACTTTCTTTTGAAACTTTTTTGATCTAATTATCCATTTTTACTGTGAAGTACCACTCAACAGGGATTTCTTGTATTTTATTGAAAAATATTTTTAATATGTTAAAAAATCTTTTTAAACTTGGCAATAGTTTTATATTCAAGAGTTTTTAAAAGTACTTATTAAATCTTAACATTTAGAAGACATTCCACGTTTTAAGTTTATTAAAAATTAATATACAATTTCTTTAGAAACATTGCTTTTTAAACTACTAAATATTCAAATAATAAATATAAGCTCATAAAATAATGCTTATTACAAGTCTAACTTGTTCTCATTTGTAAAAATTATATAAATGAATGATTTTCAAAATGCTATGTATTTATCATGTACATCATATTGTTCAGGAATATATAAATGCATCTTTAACACACAGCTCTACTTTAATTCCTTCTTTTGAAAACACTTAACACTCAAATTTTATTTTCCATAAAACTACTGCCTTTTAAATGTTATTTACATATATTTGTAAACTTACATCATTCTGAATTCATTTTGATCACATGATGCAAATTTTCCACTTTATTTATCATGGAAACTGTGCTTTATGGTTTTTTAATCTGGGCCATTTCATAATTACTTGCTGCTTATTCAGTTCCTACGTAACTCTGGAGAGATGACTGAGAACTTCTGGCTGATGGCCGCGATTTTGTTTCCGTTCAGACCTTTCGGCTCACAGGAGTTAAAGTCCGAACTGATCTCGAGCCCGTTTTTCTCTCTTCCTGGTTTGGTGACAAGAGATGAACACACTCTTGATATCAATCACTTCTAAGGTAGATTCTGGAAAAGTCTTGCTGTGCACCAGTCAAGACACAGAGTCCTTAATGAAATCATAGGGTCCTTAGTTATTATCATAATTTTTTTATAGAGAAGTCCTCACATCAGACATTGTCCCCTGCCTCTGTCAATCACACATTGCAATTAACTTATTAAACTGCACTTGAATCGGATTGACTAGGAGAGAGAGAAAACTAGAAAGTTCTTGAAAATAGATTTCTTCTTTTACATCCTTCAAACACTTCTGAATCAGGGAATATATGATCTGGGTTTTCTCTCTATAGCAAATTAATTTTCCACTTTTGACTTAAATAGACATAAAAAAAAAAAAAACGCTCCTTCAGTGAACTACATATGTCAGATGCCTTTTCTCCCTGTCTCACACCAGGGGAAGGAGCAATTAACATGATGATTGAGATAACGCTTAAAGTATTAACAATTCAACTCATTAAATATGAATTTGACTTTAAAGTATGTGTAAGACATAAAGACGAGTGAGGTATAATTATTGTCACAGAATAGCCTACTCTTCAGTGATAGGATGAGAAAAGTAAATAATATGTACCAATGAAATGTAAGCATGAAGCTCCAAGAGATTTCAAGAAAGGGAGAAGTTTGTTCTCAACTTAAAAAAAAAGCAAAACATTCACCAAGTACCTGTTGTGTGTGTGACACTTGACCTTGAATAGCTCACAAGTTTGTGGTAGAAACACACCAGTCATTCTGTGGTTGCAGTATGAAGAACGGATGGAACAGCAAAGGTCTGAACCGAGAGTTTAGGGCACACGAGGAGATGCGAACAGAGCGTTAAGGGTCCAGTGAGATACAGAAAAGAATCAAGAGTGAGGACAGCAGGTCCTAGAAGTTTTCAGCAGAGGGGAGAGCATTTGACAAGGAGACAGAAGGTGGAGGGGCCCTGGCAGGCCAGGGAATTGGACGGCCACCCATGCGTCTAAGGAGGATGACGGGTCGCTCATGGAGGACTGGGTTCCCGACATGAAGTCACACCTGCCTTAGTGTCACCTATTTCTGATATACACTCAAGGCAGAGTCCTATTTATGGGAAAGATGACAGAAAATGATGTATGTATTAATTAGGCATTAATTAGCACAGCAAGAAACTGGATAACCCGAAGCTTGAACAAAGAGGGGTCTGAGGATGAAGAAGGCACCTGGCCGGGCTCTCGGGGACTTCTGATCACAGTGTGACCGGCTGCTCTGTGTTTTGCAGTCACATCCAAGTTCCAGCAGGAGGTACGCGCCGAAAGTGATGGGCTTTCTGCTTCACAAGGTTACCTTGTTATCTAGAAAGATAATTTTTCCCAACAGGCTTTCACCTAACCTTGCCTTAGCCAGGACTGAGTCCCATGTATATGTCTAATTGCAAGGGAGGATGGAGAACCACATTGAGCTCTCCGTCGTGCAGGCGGACGAGGGAGCGGGGAGAATGAGGGCCTCCGCCGCGGTGTGCTGCCCTGAGGGGCCGTGGGCAGCTGTGTGGGGGTAAAATCACATTTGCCGCTCTGCCCAGTGCTTCTGTCTCCCAGATCCAACCCCTCTGAGCGCCAGACACCTATTCATTCCTCTACTTTCAGGAGCTATTTTCCTCCTGTCCGTACTGTATTCTAGGCATTTCTCCAACAGAAAAGACGCGATAAGTTACAGGCCTTCAGGGCCCTGCGGTTGTGACAGTTGTCCTCACCAAGCTAGAACATGCCAGCTGCATGGCCACAAGTCGGCCACCATTTTCCTTGCCTCTACAGCCTCCCAACCCTTCACTCAAAGATGCCCAGGCAAGGATAAAAGAACCCTGCATAGCCTCGTGGCCCGGCATGACATGAACCTGAAGAAGCTTCCCCTACTTACTGACTGCATGACTTTCCCGAGCCTGGCTTTTTACCAGCGAAAGGCAACCGATAACGGCATCTGTCTCAGGCGCCATATAAAGATTAAACGAGATATCAAAAGCAAAAGTGCTGCCCACATTGTCTGCAATATCTAGTTGCTTGACGAGTTTTAAGATTTTTTGAAAACAAAATTTAGGTCTTTGTTTTGAAAATTAAATGCTTTATCTCTCCAGTCATAAGGCAGAAGTCAGAACATGTCGAATCAGAGCTTAGAAATTGCTCCTCCCTACTCTGAAATTCTTTATTATGTTATTTTATGTCTTTCTGGAAAGCAACGAAATTTCTTCAGAAAACTCATTATTTATAACAGTTTGAATATTTTTTAATTTATCACAAGAGCACCTCTGCTGTATGGCTATAACTGTGTGATCATTTCTTTGGGATCCATTGGACACTGCTTACACTGCTTCGATCAAGCATGTCATAATAAGAGTAGAAGGAATTCAGCGTAACTTGTCCCAGTGAGCAGTTAAACATGTTTTTTGGGTGCTGAAACTTAAGTGGTCATAAAAGGTATAGAAAAGATAACAGAGTGTCTTGAAATTTCAAAAAAATTTCATTCTTACTTTTGCTTCGCAAAAATTATCAACTTAACAGGGATGGAGCTTGTACCGCTTACATTGCTTTACACGTACAACAAAAGTGCTTTGCAGGGACTTTACAGAAATACTCCACATGGATCTACCTGCCCACAGTCATTTTCCCCAAGTCAGTTGTGTATTAGTAGTAATAAATTTTTCCATTTGTATAAGTTCATGTCTGTCATATATTCCAGGGCACAAGGTCTAGGCAGAACATTGTAATCAGACGCTGAAAAATATTCACACTGCCTGGGGTAAATTAGAGACTTCAATCTTATGTCAAATCAGGTGAAGTTTTAGGACAAACTACCTGCAAAGCAAACGAAAGAAATTTTCAGAATGTTTTGCAGTTTGGAATTGTGATGTTTCAGGGATATATATAAATAAATGAATAAATATATAATTTTAATTATATATAATTAGTCTGTCATTTACAAATGGAAGAAAACATTAAACATGTTAAGTGTGCTGATGGACACTAAGATGTAAACTGTTTAGTTTGAGATTTACTGTGTCTAAATTTTCCACGGGGAAGTTCAACACCTCTTCAACCATTGATTTATTTATTTCCCACCGATCAGCTGTGGCTCTGAAACAGTGCAGAAAAGCACAATTGAGTTGCTAAACGAAAAAAGGTGGAGGCCACTGACCTAGGAAAAATGCATGTACAATATCAGTAAAGCTATAGTCTAGACACAAATGTAGGAATGAATTGGTTTTAGCCTCCGTACTTGTCAAAAGAAAACAGCAAATTCCGCTCAGGGCTTCCCAGAGACTGAAGCAGAGAGGGAAGAGGATGCGATGGGCTTTGAGCCTGCCAGTGTCCATAGATAAGTGCAAGGTGATTTTTTATGATGGGCAGAACACTGTGTGAGTCTGCCCCTGGGAGTTTTCTTTTTGTAGCCCTCCAAAATTTCCCACCATCAGTAGACCTTCTTCTTGGCTGTTTGCTGTGGTGTGTGTGCATATGCGTGTGTGTGCATGTGTGTGTGTGTGTGTGTGTGTGTGTGTGTGTGTGTGTAAAGATTTTTTTTTTAATTTGGAAAAAGAACAATAAAAATGAGGCAAAATTTCAAAATGAGATTGTAGGAGAGTAACAAGGATAAGTACATTGCTTATTGTCATCTTTTAAGTAGTTGCTCCGTTACAAGATCGAGGCACGAAAAACTGATCAAACGATATTACCAAAACCTCTCTTTTCACTGAACCAATGGAAATTAGTAGTATAGCTATCTTAACTATCTTGTATGTGTATATATATATATATTTCCTTTTCCTCTTCCTTCCCTTCTTTTCTCCTTTGCCCCATCCCAGTTTCTCTTTCTCTTTGAACAGTTTCTTCCCATTTCCCAATATCTATTGTACATTTTGGATCTTATTTACTCTTTCATTATTTTTTTTAATTTAAAGAGAATAATAAAAAAGAGCAATAGCAAAATGTCAACAACATAGACAAATACAAAACAAAGCAAGAACAATCAAAATGATACAGGATTTCAGAACAAAATGATAGGAATTAACAGTGCTTATTATATTACATATTGTTATCTTCAACGAAGTTGCTCAGATCACCAGATGTAAGAAGATGAGATTGATCAAACCATTAAAGAGAATGAAAAATAAAGACAAAACAAAACAAAAAAAACATTAGAAATGTTATAGAGTTTTACTAGACAAGATGGTAGGAATTCATCAATGCTTGCTATGTTGCATATTGCTGTTTTCAAGTTACATGTTCAGATTACCAGATATAAACATGCAAAATTGCTTAAAAAGGAAAACAAATAGGCATTAACTATTCCTTTCAATAGACTTCTGCAGTACAGCTACCCCAGCTCTCCTTCCTTTCTTTCTTTTTCTCCTTTTCCTCATCCCAATTGTTCCTTCCTTTGAGTAATTTCTTGCTCTTTCATAGTATCTTTGCACATTTTGGGTTGTGTGTGTACTTTCAGGTTCTTATCCTAGGGAGGTAACACAGCGCATACACATGTGATACTGAGCAGTGTACTTCAACATTGCCTGTGGTAACACGATAAACACTCTCAGCCTGCGGCACACTCCTGACAAGAAAAGCGTAGATGGGGAGAACTGAGTCCAGTATTTTGCAACCATGCTTCTCACAAAATTAGTTTTTTGAGATAGATTCAAACTTCTGTTCTGCAGTAAGAACAATGGCCTGCTCTAGTGCTTCACTGGTGATGGAAAATGTGTATCCTGAACAGAACGCCGAGAGGCACAGCCCACAGTCTGGCTGTGGATTACTGCCTTAGTCACTCTCTTACTGCTGGGACACAACACCTGGCACCCTCAACTCGAAGGAGGAAATGTTTATTTGGGTTCCCAGTTGTACACGTTTCAGTGCATAATTGGCTGGCTCCAGACAGGGCAGTGCTCAAGAGGGTCATCACAGAGTGGAAGGAGCTCACTGTATGGCAGCAAGAAACACACAGGGGTCGGGAGAGACATGGGAGGCAGATTCTTCCGGTGATGTGCTCAGTGACTCGCCTCCTCGGGCCAGCCTCCACCTTCTGCATCACGTTTTCCTACAGACCTGGTATCAGGCACCATGAGCTAATCGCTTCCCCAAAGCTCCACCTATGAGCATAGGAGACTTGGCGGGAGGTGCACCTGTACAGAAAACAGAACATTTGTCCTAGACTATTTGGTGGAAAAACCTGTTTTCAGTGCCTTTCAGACTATCAGATTACTGAAATATGCTTTTCTTGCATTTCTTTTCTGTCTCTCTGGTAGATCTCAAAGCAGAGGGACTGCATCTGACATTCATAATTGGCAGGCTTAGCTGACACTTGCGGTGCTGAGGCAAGAGGATGACCATAAGTGCAAGGCCAGCCTAGGCTACATAGGAAGTTCAAGGTCTGCCTGAACTACACAGTGAGGCCCTGTCTCAAACCAAACCAACCCAGACGAAACCAGACCAGACCAGACCAGACCAGACCAGACCAGACTAAACCAGAGCAGACCAGACCAGACCAGACCAGGCCAGACCAGACCAGACCAAACAAAACCAGACCAAACCAAATGAGAACAAACCAGACCAGATCAGACCAAATCAAACCAAACCAAACAAAACCAGACCAAACCAAACCAAATGAAGCAAAACAAAAAACAAAACAAAACTGGACAGGCTTGAGGAAAACACCCAAGAGTGTGAGCTGTCTGTTACACACATCACAATACAAAGAATGACATCATTGAGGTTTGTAGCAGATCCTGAGGACTTTATGTGACAGTTTTCCTGTGACTGTAATGCCCCTTCACCCCAGCGTACTTGGCCTCAACAGTCTGAGGCTGGATGGGTGGTTGACTACTTTTCAGGTTTTAAATCAATTGTCCATTGCTTTCCATGACACTGAGAATTCTACTTCTTCTCAGACCCAAGGTTTAAGATCAGGGTCCAATTTACACACTCCCTCACTGTGTCATTGCTAGGTATTTATTTGTGTTAAATAGGACAACATCAATAATTGTAGCTCAGTTCTGTACTCAAAGTAGTCTCATCTCTGAGGAAAACTCTAGTTAATCATCCTAGATATATTCTTAATCTTGATGCATTGCTGTATAGAATGTATTGTTTTATATGATATTATTTAAACAGCCTGAGATGAGCGTCAATGCAATATTTTTGTTTGTAATTCATATGTGCAAAACTGAATGGTCTCTGAGATTTTTTCTTGGTTTACAACACCTCGTGTAACAGTATGGAGCTCTTTCTTCCATAATCCTCTTTTAAGGATCCCTTAAAATTAGAATTTATAACTATGATTGATGTCCGATAAAGCATCTGTCAAAGCAGCAATTTTCCTTCCTACATTGACGACCCAAATAAAATATTGTCAAAAGACTCCTTGAAACACTTGTACAGTGATGCCTCAGTTGTCCAGCTCAATTTGTTCCAAACTCATGTTCAAACACCAAAAAATTTGAGAACTGACATGAAATGATGGCAAACTAAATAACTGGCTCTGAGGCACAAAAATTACACTTACCAATGCATTTTCTAGGCCTTTATCAAATTTCACAATGATTTCTTCCTTTAGCTCTTCCGTGGTTCTCCTTTTTCCTCTTAGCTTTATTGCTGGTATCACTGACTTTCTCTGGAGCCAAGGTGATGATGTTTGTGCAAGCGAAGCTTAGAAAAGCAGAGTGAGGAGCGTCCTAACACTCCCCATGCACCACACATTGGGCAGGAGTGGCACTGAGTCTAAAGCATCACCCGTTTGGGTCCACAGCACAACCAGAGGAGTGACAAACTCTTGGCGCACACAGGTTTTCTCAGGTCAGATTTTGGGTTCGACTATCAAGCAGATTCTTTTTCAGCTTTGCTGTTCAAGCAACTCAGAGCCATTCAGCGACTCTGTTTGAACTTAACAGTAAAAAATAGTATTATTTTGACTATACTGCAATTCATTTATTGGTCATGGAACAAGAGATAGGTTCTTAAGAGATTTTTCTTTTCTCTTTAGTGGACAATCCCTTTCAAACAGTTTAAGTTTTCACTTGTAAGCGTAGACCTGATGCAGTCTTTGTTGATGCAATATGATTGGGGAAAAGTCAGCATAAATTTTTACTCTTGTAGTTTACATTTGACACTCTTCATACAGTTCCTTCCACTTACACAAAAAGTCTACAGTGAAATCACGAAGGTAAATACGCTGCTTTCATCAACTCCAAGCTGTTCCTAATCAGTATTTTCTAACGGTTTTTTCCTTTCCCAAATCTTTTACATTGTTACATATTTTCAAATGCTCTCTCTGCACCCTACATGTGTCTTTTGTAATTAATTACAACTGCAGTTAATTACTTATTTAGAGTCTGTCCTCCTGCAGGATTATAAATCCCCCGTCTCCCTCGCTGCCATCGCCCGTTTCTGGAAAAGAGCCTGGTTAATCAAAGGTGATCTGCACACATTGCTGGGACAGCCAGAGCCTGCGAGTAAAGGACACAGAAAAACACCCTTTCCACAGGGAGCTTTTGTTAAAAAGAACTTTTGGTTATACGTAAACCCTCACATCGATGTCTCCAAGCTTTATTTCTCTGTGAAGCCTGTGCATAGCGAAGGCAATTTGCTCCCATGCATCTGCTAACCTACACCCAATTACTCCGGACGCTTTGAAAAACTTATTTTCAGTCTACAAAAGTCTCATAGACAAAATACGCACGTGTTCAGACAAGTTCTTATTGGCGTGCACATTTTTCCCTTTTTAAAACTGGCATTATTTTATTCCTAGGTAGTGTCCAGTTTAAAGCTGAATTTAACCTAGGTTTTAATTATTGTTCAAGATTGCTGGCAGAGAGGAGTGGACATTATACTTCCCCAGTATAAGGGTCCGGTAGGATTCCTATAATTCAAGATGCGGACAAGGAAAAAGGATAAAACATTTTAATAGCTAAATATTTCCATGACTTGGGAGTTTTCGGGAATGAAGGCCCACCAAACCGGAACTGTCCATTTGTTCTCCGTGGGTTCCATGGGGAGTGGCAGCTTTGGAGAAATGTAATGGGCAGTGAAATTGTAGTGTGATGCTAACAGGTTGCATGAGGAGCCACAGCTAGGCCTGTCTACTTGGATCCTTATGGGCCTCTCTAGGTGTTTCTTCCTCCCAGCTATAGGCTAAGACCACTTCCGGAGTGAGTGTTAGGAGTTACTATCCCACAGAATAGGGCCAGAGAGTTTCTTTATGGCCAACTCTTACTCTGCAGGGAAGGCAAAGGTTAGGGTAATATTTCTAGGATTTATGGCTGGCTTTGAGGCAGAGAGGTTCTAGTTTCCATCACATACCTTTGGGAGAGTGAATGTTAATTCCCCTGTCTCACCTTGGAGAACAATTAGAAGCAGGAGAAACAAGGTATTTGTGGAGAAACTACTCCAGGTGTTTATTAATTACAGAAAATTCAGGAGGTGATGACATATTTTAAGGCCACTTTGCTCAGGATTATGAAGTTTGTAGTTTACCTAATAATATATCACATGTATATGACACAGATCATATTTATAACTTTAGATACAAGTCATACTGCTGTCTGCTCATCTCTTGTACACTCTGCTTACCCTACCCTCTTTGATAGAAGAGCAGTCTCTAAGTCATCTTAACTTTTTCTCATAACAGTTATAAAACCTACATAACACATTCTCTTGCCATGGAAGGCTTCTCCATCATGGCCTCAGCATGTTAGCACAAGTTATCCCCAAGAGCTTTCTCCCTTTCTTCTTTGATAATGGCAGTGCCTCGTTTCACTTGGGTAACACCTGAGACACAGTTGCCCAGTTTCCCTTGCACTAGAGAGAAATTCAGTTTGATCCGTAGGACTAGTTTCAAGTGAAATACAGTTAAGTATTGCAGGTCTATTCTATCATCCACCTATAAAGAATGCTAGAACTCTTGGGAAAATTACTGTCTTCATCTCTTTTCCTTTACGTATTTTTCCCAGGTGTATAAAGAAGTGTTTTGCTGTGTATAGCAGGCTTTTTTGTCCTTCAGATGAGAAAACGAAACACAATACACTTTATGATCAGGGTGAGTGCTAAGACATCTTCACCTAATGGTCACACTGAAATTTATTCTGGTTTGTTTGCATTTTTATTGTATATATTTTCACCCTTAATTATTTTTCGTTTTCATTCTTATTAACCTTCAGTCACCTTGTGAGGGGAGGATCAGGGAATAAACATTTTGCTGATGACCTGATGCATCAGATTTAACGAGGAGACACCCTCCTCCATCTCCACTGCCATCTTTAAGACGGAGAAGCAGGCCGTAAAGAGGTGATTCCTGAAGGACAGGAAACACTCTTCTGTTGTCTGGTAGAAGGCATTTCAGGGGGAATAAGTAAACTGTACATGGGCTAATCAGGAAGCATTAATTATAAATGAAATTCAATGGCTGAACACAAAATTCCTTCTCTTAGGAAGTTAAAGACAGAATATCCTCCTCCTAAAAAAACGAGCTGGCGCTCCGAAGATCCCTTGCTCTCACCCTGCGGAGGGTGGGCGAGTAGAGATTCCTGCAGCATATCCCAGACTGCCTTCTGTTTTACCTACCTTAAAATAACACGACTGACATGGCATGATATTCCTGGAGTGCTAGTCCCCATCTATGGAGTATGAAATGAGATTATTTGTATGTAGCAAATTTGAGGGCCACACGGAGGTCATAATGTACAATGTCACTTGGGGCAGACGTTAAAGCCCTCTCACAGACAAGGTTTTGACACCGGATGAAATAAATTTAAGTAAACCTCTGATAGGCCTCTCTGCCTATTTTCTCTCCCAGGCTACAACTTTTCTTTTCCAATTTCCCTAAGGTCTGTGGAAAGATGATCTGCCCTCACGGGGGGCAGGGCTCTGTGAATCTTTTCTGATTGCAGTGCTGCTGCTGAGCGTTAGTGATTTTGTCACTGCTCCTTAGTTTCTAAGCCTGCAAAATGGGCTTTAAAATGAAAGGATGTAAAATCCAGTGCATTATGCTAATCTCATCCTTTCAAAATAACACGTATCAAAAGGGCAGTATAGAATAATCCACATCTCAACCAGAATAAGTAAGGCAGAACACGTTTCAGATGCATAAGAAATAGTAGCCTCTGCCATGACCACCGCGGAGCATCCAGGCAATTGACACATGGGTTTATGTCTGTGAATAATTGCCAGATTTGCACAAAGTGTACGCTCAGTTTCAGATGATGGAACCTGAGAATCATACTCTCTAAACACAAATTCTGAACTTTTGTGCACTGTTCCAAGCCACGTGTCCTGTGACTGAACTTGTTTTGTAGTTAGTGAAGGCCTTTGGAATTGATCTTTATGTATAGAGGTTCAAATTACAAGTTTCTACAAAGAATAAAACTTTCATATATATAATAATTTCAGCTATATGAATATATGTATGCATACATTATCACATAATCTTAAATACAGACTGCGTATGTGAAGCCACCGTAATCTCATACTTAAATATAGTTATTAAGCCTAATCAAACTGGAAGGCTTTCCGTCAAGGCGGCACAAACAAGAATTGTTGCTTATTTTCTGTGTTCCTATGTTCTTTGAGTCCTACTAACTGCAATTGCTATGTCTTAAAATTAACTTGGACGAACCGCTGTCTGTGATTCTCTCTGTTCACAAGAATCTATGCACGCGATCGTGAAGGGAACCATAGGAGCTAAGGCGGTTTAGATCAAGAACTTCGTGAAGCCGTGTGTATTCGCGCATTCATAGGCGGAACTTTCGGGAGGGGCCTGACTCACGGGAGGGTAGTGCCGACTTCCTGATAGGAGATGGCGCTGGCCGAGGGCGTGGGTCACCGGGGGCGCGGCGTGGAAGGCTCTTCCTCCTGCTTTGCCCCTCTGCTTCCGGACCCGGCTGAGGGAAGCAAGCTTTCCAGGCTCGTGCCCCACCTCCGTCTGCTTTGTCCGCCGTCTGACGCTGCCGAATGCAGACTGAAACTTCCGCCAGGGCTAACCTTGTAAACCAGTGCAAACCTCTGCTCCTTTACGTTTCAGGGGCCAGGTGTTATGCACCAGTGAGAAGGGAAACCACTAAGACAGGGACATTTACCTTAGAAAACACCACCTATGCTTCTTCAACAGTTCCACGGGTCCCGGTGTGAGTAGTTATTCAGTAACTATTCGCTGAGTTTTACATAATAAAAGCAATACACTCTGACTAAAACCCCAGACTAAGTAAGTGTTGGGAGTGTTGTAAATTTTTTGTGTGTGATTGTTGTTGTTCTTACTACGGAAAAGGGGCACAATAATTTCTTAACTTAAAATATTGGGGGTTTAGTTTTACTAATTCCCTGTCAGTCAAACTGTCTCAAGTACAGATTAATAAAAAGTAAGGTCGGTGAATAAAATATGGAAACATGAGCAATACCACCAAGTATTTTCTTTTTTTTTTTGGCGGTACTGGGGATCGAACTCAGGACCCTGCGCCTGCTAGGCAGGCACTTATTCCACTGAGCTGTATCCCCAGCCCCTGCTACCATGTATTTTCCAAGACTGATTTTAGTGTAAGAGGACGGAGAGTGTGCCTTAAAGTTTCACAATTGAAGTTCCACAGATATAAAGTCACAACCTTTTTAGACATGCAAACTTCCAAATAATCTGTGCTTTAGAAATTCTGATTGGTCTCCCTGATATTGGGTAAACTCTGATCTAGTGATGGAATTCTCGTAGAGTGTAGAAAGGGAAAAACTGTAAGGGTACAAAATCCTGATGTATCCCATCTCAACTAAGCGGTCAGAGTTAATATTGCAAGGAACAAGTCGTGTTGGCAGCATGTTATTCATCTCTTGGCGAAATTCATTATCTCAGTAGGACCGCGAGAAAGCAGCAGACGCACACAAGTTTAAGGACATTCTATAAAAGAGTCGATTGCTGCTTTCCGAAAGTATTAAAGTCAGGGAAAACTTAGAAAATGTTATAGACCTCAGTGATTACTTTGAGACCATGTGCAAAATAAATGAAAATTGGTACCCTGAAACAGAAAAATGACATCTGAGTAAAACCAGTAAAATGAGCAAAATGAGCAAAATGGAGAAATCTGCATAAACTCCACGTTTCCTTGCTTTATACTAGTGTTGATCTCACAGGTTTTGGGATAATTATATGGGAAATGGAGATCAGGGAGCCTGAGTGGAAGCCATAGGAGAACTCCCTAGAATACAGAGACCAAACTCTGTTTCCAACTCTCTATAAACACAAAAAATTGCTTCAAACTAAAAAGAGCTTTCAGAGTGTATGCAAAATTTGAACTAGACCTCATAAGTGGAGGAAGAAGAAACGCATGTAAAGTCCTAGAACCCTCATAAGACTTTGTAACAAGCAAATTGTTTTTAAAGTGATGAAATAAGAAAGAGTAATTTATATATATTCATTAGAAATTTAGACGTAAATGATAAATATTACATCTAAGAAGTTTGAAAGTGATTCACTCTGAGAAGTAGGATGGGTTAGTGAGGACAGGGGACCACCACTTTATTATTCTTAAGAGTCTTTTGGTACAATTGGACTTGTATATTACACTGCACAGATTAATTTGATTTTAAAAATCAAAGTAATTATAACAATGAATAATAACCTGGTAGATATTCAAGCATCGAGTCAGAGATCATTTCCAGTGCCAAGGTAAGAAACTGGGTTGGTTCTAAGACCCACTGCGTCCCATCAAATAGCATTATCCAGCAGTGCGTAACACAAATACACTGCACTATTGAAAAGTCTTATATGATGTTGATATAGAAATGTTTTGAAGCACATGAACATTAAAATGTCTTAGAAACACAATGGATCCTTTAATACATTGACATTCTGCTTTTTATTATATAACTTGCTAAGTTTAATAGGGGTCAAAGAGCTTTCGATGCTTGTAAAAGGAAGGGCTAAATCAAAAATAAATATCTAAAAGTGCTTCCCAGAGGCAGGTGAGAATTAAGGCTGAGGAAGCCACATGTTGTGGGTTCGGGTGATGTGTGTTACTGAGCAGGAGTGGGAGATGATGAAGCTTTGAATCCAGATTAAGATATTTTAGACTTTCTATTATTTTTTCTTTCTTATCTTCAGTCATCCTGTCTACCTGCCTTCTGTCATCTGCTTCTTCCCTTTTAATTTACCTCTTTCTGCACTTTTTGTCTGACTTTTTTGGAGAAGGCCTCTTCTGAAGTGTGCCTTTTAAATGGATTACTAACAAGAGATACCATGAATAATTAGGATGCTGAGATCATGGGAAACACGTCACTTAATAGAACAAGAATAAGAAATCTTTGAAGTAGTCATAGTTGTATCATTTTTTCTAACACTTCTGGAAGGGGTTTCAGTGATTATTAAACATTATGTGTAGAAGACAATCCAAAGGTGTTTAAAGTTCTATAATACTTAAAACTTTTGAGACAAAGAAACTACTTTGATCATTTTACTAAGTCTGTTGCTATTTTTACTTTATGGTTGTGTTGTTTCATAATTGTGAATTATGAGGATAAAAGAATATTCCTGAAAATCCAATAGGTAGAACTTTCTGAGAAGTAAGGAAAAAAATGATGTATTTAATAATTCCAATAATAAGGTGTCAGGGTCTTTCCTTGTAGTTGTTTATGTGTTTTATGATTAGATGCATCTGCAAAGAAAGACTGAAGTCTTTGTCTGAGGCATGCAGCATATAAACATGCAAATAATTATATAATGTGATGATATTTTATTTGAATATAAATTTGATACTAACCTAAATGTCAGCATGACTCAGAACCAGATGATCACAATTCGTTAAATATTTTAAAATTTCATTTGTGACTATGTAACACATTAATGAAGTATGTAAAGACAGAAACATGAAACTTATTTTTTACTGAAATGAACTAAAATTTTTTTCCCTCTATGTTTTGTTATCGATAATTGAAAATAAAAGTAAAATTTAAAGACATCCAGGCACCTTATTAGGAATGACCAATACTGAGTATTATATTTTCATAGTTTAAAAATGTAAGAATCTTATATTTTAATTTCTTCCTCAGCACAAAATTATTCTACTAGTGGCAAGCTTACTTTAGCTCTATGCAAGAGTAAAGAAATCCCCTTCAAGTTTCTAAAAAGAGAAATAGTAAATACTGTCTTTGAAAGTCACTGTGCTATCCAGAGAACACACTTAGCAATGGGAATTGGGCTACCAGTTGTATTCTCTACTTATCGTGACAGAATTCATGGAGAAGGACACCAAGAATTTGACCTTGGTAAAGAAAATCGTGAATGCCATTCAAAGGTATTTAATAAAAATGTCAGAGCAAGATTTCAGCCCTCAGAATAAGAGGGGGAAGCAATGTAAATGAGCAGCAAGGATCCTATTTTTAATATATTGGAAATATTAGTCTGGAATAAAAAAAATAGCTCTTTTAAACTCTCTCTCTGTAATGGCCTCTTCACTGAGAAAATATTTTGTCAGTGTTAGGAGAGAGAAATATTCTACCTATTAAGATTCCTCTACCTGATGTAACTTTACACACACCCTGGAGTAAACCATATATTAGGGGAGTGTTTTCATCTAGTTTTGTATGTTTGAATAATATTTAATTATGCTGTTATAAAAATATTTCTCTAGCTTTTGCTTATACTTGAAATCTAAACTTGTGAATTCAGCCCCATGTTTAACATCTCTATTTGGATGTCTAGTACTCATTTCAAACCAACATGTTGGAAGTGAAAAGCCTGATGGCCACTTTTCTCTCACACACGTACACACAGTGCGCCTACATCCCTGGCCCCTACATCCTTGGGGTTTTAGCTAATGATAACTCACTAGTTTGAATTAATCAGGTTGAATCTCTTATAGCCATTCTTTCCATGATGAAGCATTTTTTCAGCTCAGTCTTTTGACATGATCAGAACCCTACTGCTTTGCTTCACCTCCATCACCGGCTTGTTCAAAGCCACCACCATCTCCTGTATATTCGCTTACTATAACTTCCTACTGGAGCTGGGGATGTAGCTCAGTGGAATAAGCGCTTTCCTAGCTAAGCGCAAGGTCCTGAGTTCGATCCCCAGTACCGCAAAAAAAAAAAAAAAAAGACTATAACTTCCTACCAGTCTCTCAGCTTCCACAGTAGAAGAGGTGACTTGTGTGTTTTTTCCTGATTAGAATCCTCGTGCCCTCTTCTGGTTTGTTTTCACAAGAGCTCAGTGATCTCTTAAAATTATAATTCAGATCGTATCTCTCTCCTCCAAATCTTCTGGTGTCCCACTTTATTCACAAGCACTGGGAAGGCCTTCTCTAAACACCCCTTGTAAAATATCAATTTCAGCTTCTCTACCTAGCAGACTTTGAACCTTCTAAGCTGCTTTTTCTGTTCTGGGGTCACCTCACTTTACTGTCTTTTTAGATCCATAATCATCCCAGAGGTATGGAACTCAATCTCATCTCTGGCACAGCTGATTACTTATTAAAGACTGATTTTTCCTCTGCAGGTTATTCAATAAAGAAAAATCTAGGAACTCAAGAAAAGGTACGCTACTCACTATACATACAGACCTCACCAGGACTATCACCACGTTGCTCACAGACACAGTAATGTACTGTCCATATTCATGGTTCAAAGAGGAGGATGCAACCAAGGAACAAATCCTTAAGTGCCCCTGAAGCTAGGAGAAAGGCGAAAGACTGCATAATAGTCCTTTCCCTCCAAAGAGTACAATGGGTGACTTAAAAATATATTCCCAAACTGTAGATGGCTTAATTAAAAGTATGTCTTTCATTGCTGTAGCATACTGTACATTTCTAAGCACTGACCTGCAGCCACTGTTGTCCTCAACCACTCACTGAAGTCAGCTAGGGGCAGTGTGTATACCTGAGGTCCCAGCATTCTGGGGGGCTGGGGTCATGAGTTTATGTCTAGCGTGGACCATCTAGTGACTTATTAAGATGTTGTCTCGTACAAACTAACTAACAAACTACCTGGCTAGCTAACTAACTAGCAGAACAGCAAAACTGAGGCAAAATAGGGCCTCAGTGAATAGTGAGCTTCTTTGCTTGATGATTATCTCCCCTCCCCAAATTCATAGCCTTTGAACATAGCTTTGGTATTAAATCTTCTCAAGCTTATGTTTAAAAGCTTGCTGCTGCTGATTACAGTCAAATTAGGGATGTTGAGAAGTATTTCCAAATATGTGAGGACAATCCTCACAAGGGTAATCCCCTCTGGTCATAATCACAACTCCACTTTCAAGTTCAGTTACTGAATGTCGCCTTTATCGCTGAGATCCAGTGGGCTACGATATTTGCATTTTTCTATGTAGATGTGGATGGCTCTTGGATCTAATCCAGGCAATAGCACAGGCTAATCTTGGAATTTTAAAGGTCACAAAATGGAGTCATCCCATCATGGTAAATTCTGAACAAGAATCAGAAATCCAAATCTAATAAATCAATTCCATAGGAAAAAATCAATAGTACATAAATTTGATTTGTGTTAATCAAGACAATGTACAATCTCCACACCAGTCATGCATTATTTCTTTACCAGAAATAAAAGTTGTGTTACCATTTTTACACGTTTATTTTTATATTCATCTTTCTCAGTACCTTTAGATAAAATAAATATTTAAAATTTTTTTTTTATTTTAAAAGTAAAAGAATGAAAACATTAACAGCCACTTACAAAGTAGCAGAAGAATAGTACAATCAAAACTGAATTACAGACAAGGTAACAGGGAATTAAATATATTTTCTTTTCTATAGTTTTTCTTTTTTATTTGAATGTTTTTAAAATAACTTTTAACAGCACTTATTTCCACTGTCATGCATCAATAATTGTCTCAGACTCTCAAAGCTATTGCTAATTTAATATAATTATTATACTCAATGTAGTAAAAATATTTCCATAGCTCTCATTTGTCCTTTATTAAACAAATGTTTATTGAACACTTGGTATATGCTAAGAATGAGGAAGGACTTACAATGCTCCCACCAGCAAGGAATAAAGCATTCTCTTTGGCTCATAATCTGGTAATGTACAGAGTCTTTAAATGCACAAATTTATGGTATCACTATAATCACTTACCTCCTACTATCTTCTGGAGTTTATTTTCCAAATTTTAGAATGTTTTCTAAGCCATCATTTTCAACACAGAGCATAAGTGTATAAAGCAAGTTATAAAAACAAATAAATTTGAGATTCTTTAGTATATTATCCCATTGTCTCAGTTACTTTTTAGTGCTGAGACAAAACACCCACTCACATGTTAATAGAGAAAAGATTTTTCTTAATTTTAAAGAAAAAAATAAAACAAAAATGGTGGAGACAAAAATAACAGAATGACTCATTTGAAGACAACAATAAGCAATATCAGAACCATTGTTGAATTTCTACCATCTTGTGTGGTGATGCTGTTATTGTTTCCAATTTTTTTTATTACTTGTTATTGTCTTTGATGGTTTGATCAATCTTGAATTCTTACATCTGGTGGACTGAGCAAATTCACTAAAGATAACATTATGTAGTGTAGCAACCACTGTTAATTCCTATCACTTGTTTTGAGAAAAGTTTTATTGTATCTCAGTTCGAAGAAGTTTTGGTCTGTAGTCTGCTGGTTCCATGGCAGATGACATGGTGGAGGGGCATCACAGAGAAGAAAGAGTTCATGGCCTGCAGGCAGAAGGCAGAAAGCAGCAGCATGTCTCCCTTCCTCTTTTATCTCACCCAGGGTGTAAGCCTTTTTGGTGTTTGCCACCACACTCAGTGTGGGGGTTTATTTTCAGTAAATCCATTTAGCCACATCTATAAATATGCTAATTCCAGTCAGTGGACTAATTTAATACCATACACCCTTAATCCCAGTATCACACACATACACTAGATAAACTCTGTTAAACTCTGTCTGATAAACTCCACCTATGAGTACATGAGGCTTCGAGAAGATGCTTAGACACCAGGCATAGCACCCATCAACTGCTACAAAAAGTACTTTAAAAAGAAACCTATCTGTCTCATTTGTCTTAATGTTAGATGAAAAGTCCCACATATTGCCTAATAGAATCACAGAGACCTGATGTTTTCCAGAGTACAACTTGGTCTCTTTTGACAGATTTAGATAGTTCTCCTTGACTTAAACAGTAAAATTAGATCACGTTTATCTATCTTAAAATATTTATTCATAAGTTTGAACAATTTATGTCTGAATCACTACCTAGTTTTAGAGAGATATCTCTTTTAGAGCCATCCCACAGTTTGTTTTGAGTCAAACTTTTGAATGTTTTTCTTCAGGCAAAAAATTACCAAATATCTTATAATACAGCAAAGGGGATCATTGTGGAGCATATTTATTAATTTGTTTAATCTGTGAACATTTAATATCCTACTTAATGTCATATTCTGTGTTGGGCACTAAAGGTGTGAGGCAGAGAAATTCGCTGAGATTATAAAGTTTATAGCTAGCGAGGCACAGACATCTATCCAATAACTACACACACGTAAGCACAAACTACAAATGAAGAGTGTTTATGAAGGAAAGCTACCTTTCTTTATTCCGTGGAAAATTGCTTTAATCGTCTCCTTTAGTTAGCTAATTTGCACAAAAGGCAAATTAGCTTTATGCGATCTTTCCTGTTCTTGGAAAAATAACTTAAAATGATTAAATAGTGTGTCCAGTCAGCAGGCCTTACGTTCCTGGAAGAAGAATGTCACAATATCTTTTATTTTTCGAATAGCTGTGGGACACCTATGCTGGTGGCTTTGCAGAAAGCTGGCCTGTGTTTTCTGGAGCTCATTCTAGAACCAATCCTGACCACTCATGCTCCAGAGAAGGCTGGGAATACAAAATGAGGGCAACCGTGATCCTGAACTGCAAGATCGGGTGTCCTGGAGAACAGCTGCAGATCCTCAGGCCTCCAAAGGAATTAAGGCCTTCTGAGCAATCTTAATTAGCATCACCTGCTCGCAGACCTGGTGTGCAAGCAGTCTAACTTCTTGATACAGGTTGCAGTGAAAAATTGGTTGCCGCTGTTAAATTAGGGAACTGACCTTCAAAAATAATTTTGTCAGTGAGAGAATGACTTCACAGCCCACCAGCCTGCAGAAATCAGCCGGTTTCTAATCTCAAGCACTGACACATTCTTAAATCAGTCTTAAAACATAAACACGCTGTGTCTTAAAGCTCTATCATCTCAGGCCTGGGAAGCAACAAAAATCAAAATTCGGCCATTTCTATTTTACTTAGGTGTTGGGCCTTTAAAAATACTAGTTCACACACACTAAATGTTTGAGCTACATGTGTGGAGAGGTCCATCCCAAAGTTGACACCGAAAATGTGTACAGTACACAAGTAGCTTCCCACGATCAGAGGGGGTTTTGGTAGCAGGAAGACAGAGAAGAGAAGATGCTCATGGTCTGCGCCCCGATTTCTCCTCTCTAGGTAGCATCTCAGAGGGAGGAGTTGTGTTGATTTAATGGAGAAGATTACAAAACCAGTAAGAGACTGCTCCTTGGTCCTTCTTGGGTATCTAGGAGATTGTTACACAGAATGGCTCCATACCAATCAGGACCATACCATGAAAAGCTAGACAGGAAAGAAAGGGAAATGACGTATGTATGTATGCACAGGATAACTAACAGTTGAACAATTGACTTCTATCACTTAACTGAAAGGAACAGTTAATGATTAATTATGTGATCCATCTTGCATGTCCGTATTTGTTCTCCTGAGAAACCACTTTGGAAATATCAATACATAATACAACAACCATTGCTAATTTCCTACCACTCTGTCTGTAACTCTGTACTGCTTGTATTGTTTTTATGCTATTTTATAAATGGATGTCTGTCTGTTACTATGCTTTCCTTCTTTTATTTTTAAAATAAATTTTAAAAATATGAAAACAACTGGAAGTGCTATAAAATAAAAATGATGGCTAATATTTAAAAATTAACTGATGACTTAAAACACCATTTCACTTTAAATGTCCTTGCTTTGGTTTCTTCATGTTTGTGATGCTGGTGTGCTGCTCTCGTTTTTTCCCCCTCCTTTCCTATTCTCTTTAAAAACAAACTTTTTTTTTAATTTTAAAAAAGAAAATCTATACAGAGTTACAGCATAAAACACCTACAATAAAACTCCTCTGTTGAAATACTTAAAATGTGTTATGTCCATTTACCAATTCAACACAAGGAATGTAAGCATTATGTCCTGTAAATGTGTACTAATAAAGAAATTTTAAAAGGCAGTACTTAGTGTGCTTTCTGTGTTCCATACTAGTATGGCCCAAACTGGTAACAATCATATCATTTTTCTTACCAAAAGATCATATATGATTCAATATTGGACATATTTCTTATGGTATTAAAAGAAAGGCCAAAGTCACTAAAAAATATTTCTTACCTAATATAGGAAGTTGCATTATGAATTAGGTTGATATGGCTCTGTGACTTCTAATCTGTATACTTTCCAAGTTCAAAAGAATTTCTTGTGCTTAACATGCCAAGCATTTTTGCATGGGGATGAAATTCTGCTTATATGGCAAAAAGGAGCTGTGCACAGATGTGTCATCGTAGCTTCATATGTCCTAACATTTCTGAAAATTAAGTGACTATTTACCCTCAGGTTTCATTTTACACAGTAGTATAGAGGCATGATCTAAATGTATACTACAGTATTTATATCTCAGCTTAGATAACAAAGTAATTTAAAAATCTACCCTCAAGCAGAATAAAAACAAGTACACATCTGTTAAACACAAACTAAATACATCTTTGAGAAATGAACTTATATTAAGTGCCCATCTCCAAAATGCGTACCAGCACTACTCTTGTATTCCTAAATAAAAGTGGATTATTGAAATATTTATTTATGAGTAATATTTAAAAATAGTAACTAAAACATGTACTTGCTTCTGTATCCTGGACATGGAAACATGCATTTTATTGGCCGGGTGATGATGAAAGATAAAATAACATGGGAGGTGGGTGGGCGGAATGTGTTTGAGATTGGGAAGGGCTGCAGAACTATCCAAGACATCAAATACTTGTACGATAAATACAGCATAAAGGACACCTTGAGTGAATGTCAAGCAGGTGCCCTGAGGGAATCAGAGGCTCTAACCTAACTAAATACAGCATCTTGTGAGAGGTGAGAGAGAGAAAGCGTGCTATTATATCTAGCAAGAAACATTCTGATTCTGGTGTCTCATTCTCATGACAAAGGTGGCAACCAGAAAAGAGAGAAGCACAGCATGGATCCATCCTCCTGACAAAGACAGGAAGAAGAATGGAAAATAATGTAAAGTTAGTGCCTTCTTGTTCAAATATATTGTAATCTTAGGGTCTTCCTCTCTTCCAGCAAGGATGTGAAACATGTAGTTCTGACAACGTGTAACTGTGATATCATAATTGCTAAAACTCCAGGCTGGGGAGTTTCAAGATTTGTTTCACAAATAGGAAGGCATATCATCATCCAAAAGTGTTTTCACTTTTCCTGAAAAGCTTTATTTCTTTCTACTTTTTTGAAAAAGAAATATAATTATTGCTCTGTGGAATCACGTAGGAAGTACAACCTGGGCTTGTATTGTGCTAGCTTTAAAACATTTGCAATAAGAAAGTCATTTTTGATAAAAGAAGGAAAAATCTACTGCAAATGCAGGTACAGTATTTGTCACTGTAGTTAGTGATATTACAGAGCAATGTAATATCTTTGTGCATGTATATGCACGTTCATACCCTGTGTATGTCAATAGACGCAAGAGATTGTAATAATAAACCAATTTATAATGCTCAAAAGAACAACCCATTAGGATATGTCTTTAAAAAGGTGCCTAGTTCCATGGTTAAAGACAATTTTAAAAATCAAGAATTTATATACAAATACTATTATCTAGGTATTTATTTCATTTTCTGTAATAATCTGATTATTCCCAACTAGAGTAATTCACTGCAATACTGTGACTATTTAAAATTTTGTGGAAGAGAACTTTCAAACTTTCATTCCAAATTCTTTTTGACTTATGTACATCTTGAAATTCATCAACATTTGGTAAGATTCCACTTCCAATTTAGTAAAAGTTTTGTGTACATCAGCATACTTAGCTATCACAACTCTTTTGTGAGGGAGAAACTGTTGTCTGTATTTTACGAGGGGAGACTGAGTAGTTATCACAATGCTTAGGGCCAGCATTGAATCCTGAAGTTTAAAATAAAGAGTGAGAGCCAGGCACAAGATGCATGCTGGGAATGCCCAGGACTCAGGACAGTTGAGAAAGCAGAATTGCAAATTTGAGGCCAACCTGGTCAACATAGCAAGACATTCTACATAAAATAAATACATATATATAAAGTAAAATGAAATACAGAGTTAAACTGGCAGTAGAATAGGAAATGGTATACTACATATGAAGAACATTAAATCTGTTTCTCATATGATAACAAAGATTTGATAATTGTAAACGTATATATTTGATATATATTATGAATTATATATTATATTAAATATATAAATATTATTAGATATCCTTAGTTTAGTTAAATATATAAATGTATGATATATATTACACTCAAAAATGGCTTATATGAGGAGTTATCAGATCTGGACTTCACCCCTTCCGTTTGCTTTTTATTTTAAATGTCTCAGTGGTAGTTAGACTTAGCTAACTCCAAATGGGGGATCAGGTATTTGGGCACCTGTTTCACTAACGTTTTCATGAAGATCTCCTGACAGAACAATAACTAAACAGAGTAGAACCGAGGCTCATTTTTAAGGTCAGTCTTCCAAATCTCCCGTGTTCTGCAGCGCTTGTGAGCCACGGGTGGAAGAGGGAAACACCTTGAGGAAGAGGCACGCTGAGGCCAGGGTCTGAATCCTAGTTGAGATGCCCGGTGCTGGGAGTGAGTGCGGGTGGGAACGTGAAGGGGACAGGCTAGAGGTGATGTGTTACATGGAGAGTTGAAAAGCTGAGATGCTAAATTACAAGGAGACTCAGACCAAGGAACTGACGATGAAAACATTAGCCTTGAAACACTCTCAGAGCATATGTAGGTCTATGGAAAATGTCAACAGTAATGACCATGGTCAACACGTTTTCTTTTATTTTGGCACTGGACATGGAACGCAGGTCTTACACACGCTAAGCACATGCTCCTCCCCTGAACTCCTCTTGCAGCTCCCACAGGAGCTGATGTTTGTAGATGCTTTCTTGTAGTAGGCGTCACTGTAAGACCTTCATATGCGGTATCTCACTGCCTATAACCCTGATGTAGGGTTGTGTTTACTGTTGCTTAACGATACACCATTTTGTGTGTAAGAAGACTGAGACGGACAAATCTAGAGCTTGCCCAAGGCCACGCATCTGACTGAGATTAGAACTGGATCTTACTCAAGCAGCGACCTCTACACTCCGTAACCTTCATTGCTCTGGTGCAGAAATTTATATTGTGGGAAATACCGCAGAAGGGAGCAATCTGGCAGAGGCTGGTATTCCAGAGGTTCTACTTCGTAAAATTGTGTAGCAGGGCGTATTCTCTGCTAACTCGTGTCTCTGTCACTTTCTTCGTCCCTAAGATACTATACGGAACAGCACCTGCACCTTAGAGGAGAGGTTTATTTTGGCTCAGAATCTGTAGAGCTTTAGTCCGTAGTCCTCTGGCTCGCGGCGCGGAAAGAGAGCCAGGTGGGAACAGTGGGAGGAAGCTACTCGCCTCAGGCACGGAGAGCTCTGCCGGGAGCTGGGAAGCCTCTTCTGAGCGGACCCTGCCCCTAACACCAAGCTGCTGCACCGGTCCCTACAGTCACCTTTCAAGAGCCCCATCTAGGAGCGCGCGATGTGTGTGTGGGGTGAGGGCATTTTAGATCTAAGCCATAGCAATTTGCAATTTGCAATTTAAAAAAGTATAGGACAAGTTGGTTTGCTTCAGCAAGGATGTGGTGCACATGTAAGAGAAAGAGGTGAAAAGAGAATTGTAGGAGAAGGAGCAGACAGCCAGGAGGTAAAGAACTCCATGCAGGTCAACTCATTCTCCGCTGCACTTCCCGCAGAGCGCGTGCCCAGTGAGTCTGCTAGCAGAGACCAAGAAGCGTGAACCGACATTGCCGCTGTCACCCGCACAGGGTAACGTCCTGGGGCTCTCCACTGAGTCTTCTTAGTTGTTACGTGTTCTCGGTGGCTCGCGCTATTGGTTCTGCTTCCAATCAACTCGAAATGGGTTCTAGAAAAAGAGTACGCGAATACAGTTATCTAAGAGATAATTAGATTATTTTCAAAATCTACTTTCTAAATAATACCTGTCATATTGCTCGAAAGAAGTTACTGGCTTTCATTAGAGACTGAAGAAGTTAGACTCAGAATTTCCATTGAAAAAGAACACCTTACTTCTTACTTCAGAATGCACCGGAAAAAGAAACTCCGGCGTCAAAGCTGTCAGTTAGTAATGCCCAGGTATACAATGGTTGATACTTGTGAAAATAAGAGTTGTGACATTCAAATAGAGTCCGTGTTTAACTTTCTGTGATTTTATTAATATTATTTGCTAAGTGTTTTAAACTATTCTAAGCAACACAACTTTCAAAAAGTCAATATCCTAGGATAACTCGGTATTCGTATGTTCCAAAATGTCCCTTTTATGTTACCTAAAATGAATTGAAATTATTTCATTGCTATTCTTATGGTCCAAGCAATCATTCTCTTTGACGTGTTCTACTTCTGGAAGATTTTATTCTGCACAAATCACTTAATTTTTTAATTTTAGTTCCTTAATCTTTGAAATGAAATAGATAAGACATTAACAACTTTTTCAACCTTGTTTTTTAATCTTTTTATTTGTTTAAAGATAACTTTCTTTTCCTGCAGTTGAGGTGTCTTTTTTTATATATATTTTATATTTTTCAATAAAGTTTTGCCAGTTTCCTAAAGAAGAGGCTCTCCTGTTACAATTCTTTCTAAAAATTAACATATCATAATTGTACATATTTGTGAGCTAGAGTGTAATAATTTGATACACATACACAAAGTGCAATAATCAAAAGAGGGTAATTTGCAAGGAAAGTTTTGGGGAAATGTCAGGATGGTTAAAGAAAACATGCCAATATTTGTGTCCAGAAAAGTAATTTTACTCTCATTAAAGTAATCACTGTGGAAGACAGTAAACTTTATTTCACCACCACTATTTGAAATCCCATTTCACTTTACCTGCTGTAATTATGTTTGAGCTTGTGATGGTTCTACTGAACAGCCTCAATGCTGGGAAAATTTTGTCAGTAGTGGACTGACTTTGTGGATCCCCCAGAATGACCAGTTTTCTTATATCATTTATTGACTAACTTCCACAGCACTGAAAGTAGGTCTTCCAAAATTAGTTTGAACAGTAGCAGCATCATTGTATCAGACACAGAAATCCAAGCTTCAACATACTAGAATTTCTGTGAACAAGTTTCCCCAGGGGAATTACTATAAAGAAAAATATTATTCATTATGTGCTATAATTTCTAGGTTTTCTTTCATAAACTCCTGCTTTGGAATTTAACATTATTTACACAGATACTTTTTCTATCTATAGAAATAGTATGAATGTCTGTCATGAAATAATTGTGATAACGTATTAATAAATTTACTCTCTGTACTTTACGTATTTCAATTACATATCAACACACTGGATAATTGTAGAATTATACAGAGTTATCTGTAAGGCAGGAGAGATAATTTAAAATGACATTTTTCTTTCTATTTTGTCCAATTTGTAGGTAATATTTTATTTGATAGTAATTTTTAAAGAAATATATTATTTGATAAAATTATTACTCAACCAAATTCTATCCACATGTCATCTTTTTATGTGCTTAAAACACTTTTTATCCTCTATTATTCAGTGATAAAAGATTATAATTTGATAAAATGGGTACTAAAATGAAAGAGTTTGAAGGTATGTTTCAATAAAATTTAACATTAAAAATGCAAAGCAAATACAAAAATGAGCCCCTTTATTATTTAGAAACTAAATTTCAAATTTTACAACTCATCCTATACATTTCATACATATAATGCATATATATATACATACATGCACACATGTAGGGATTACAAGTGTGCACTGCCACACCCAACTATTATTTGTAAAGCTATGCTGTATATTTTAGAGTTTTAGTTTACACTGAGGATATAAGATGGTTTGATCCTTAAATATCTATATGCTTTGATGCTTTTATTTCTGTATTATGTCTTTTTATAATATATTGTTACAGGTGATTATATTTAGCAAGGAAATCTGAATCAATTTCCATAGCTTTCTGCTGAGTTACTATAGCAAAAGTTCTCTGAATGTTATTTTTCTAAAAAAGTAGTTCAAAGACTAATTTAGTAAAACTGTATGAAAGCATAGTTAATAATCCCTCAAATTTAATTACATATGACATATTTTAAAATATTAAATTTTCACTGAAAAAGAAAACATATTGTTTATAATTTCATAGAAATGAGGCACTTTTAATTGGAAGAAGAAATTTTTAGTATCTGACATCAGTTGTAAATTCATATTTCCGAAGTAATACTTACCTGGCAGGGGCGATACCATGATCACGAAGGTGGTTTCCCCAGGGCGAGGCTTGTCCACTGCATATTTCAAAGTAGTTATAGAACATTACTTTAGCAGTCACTCATGAAATACTTATTATATATTCAAAAAACATCAGAGAAGACACAAAAATAGATAAGACGTCATTATTCTTCTCAGAAAGAGTGTGCTCTATTCCACAATATTAAACAGGCACAAAAGCGTGATCATACAGATGCATGTGGCACGTGTGCTGTTATAAACACTCGTGAAAGTTGTATGAAAGAAAAAGAAACATTTTAACCATGAGTATTTCAAAGAAGAGCATCTCAGAGGTAAGACATTTTAATTAATCCATAAAATTTAGTCCAGAAGTCTACTATCAATTACTGTACTGTATAAGAAGTTACCCCAAAATTTAGCAACTTCGATACAGATTTATTATTTCATAATCTCTGGGGACCAGGAACCCAGAAACAGCACGGCTGTTTTGGCTGTTTGCTTTACATTCTGAGAAGCTGTCATTAAGGTACTAGCCCAGTTTCTGCAGTTTTATTTGAGGGTTTCACTGGGGAGATGCTCAATCTACTTCCAAGTTCAGGCAGCCTTTGTTGGCAGAATTCAGGAACACAGCGGTTGGTGGGGACTGTGGTGGGGACAGCATCCACTTCTTGCTGGGTGTTAGTCTCTGCTGCTCTCCTTTCCCAGAGGTACAGACCACACTCACATGGAAGTTCACTTTTGCAGTGCGAAAGCCAAGAGTGTGCTTGCAAAAGAAGCCTCCAAGGAGCCTGGGAGATAGCTCAGCAGCAAGGTTCCTGATCACTAAAGTCACAGTCTTGTTATCTGAACAAAAGTCATATCATCTCTCCTTTGTTGCATTTTACTGCTAAGAAAGAAGCCACCAGGTGCAGTTCAAACTGAACTGGAGTGGACAAAAATTTAAGGAGAAAAAAATGATTGAGGATCAACTTAGAACTCTTCGATTAAATGGTAGAATTTAATTTAAAAAGGCTTGTAGATGATCCATGAGAGAAAAAGAAAGTGAAAAATTTCTTGATCTTGATTTGATATTTGTGTCCATCACCACAGTTTACCTTAGAAGTTTGTTATAACCCTATCAACAAACCATTCCTATTTTCCAGCTAGTTGTTACCCAATGAGTCATTAAGAATTCCTTTTGCCATGTGTTCAAATTTGCAGGACATACACTAAGAATTCCTTTTGCCAGTGTGGTGGCAAATACTGCATCCCTGCAAATAGTCACTTGTATTTGCAGCTACCCAGGAAGCTGAGGCAGGAGGATTGCAAGTTTGAGGCTAGCCTGGAATACATAGTGACATCCTGTTGCAAAACCAAACCAAAACAAAACAAAGCCAAACAAAAAATAATTCCTTTTGATCTAGGATTATACTATTAAAGGTAATCACTGTTCTTGGAGCACTTATTAGATATCAGCAATTGTATATCTATGATCTTATTTAATGCAACAGCCTATCAGATTAATACCGTATAAAAACAAAACTTGAATACATCATTCAAAGGGGCCTTAATCTAGCAGATTGTGCAGTGATAAATATACCCAAACAACAAATAGACTCAGTACAAGAGAAATTTACTTGTTGTGTAGCTGTCATCCAATATCTGTCCAGGTTGGTATGTACTTGGGATGAGGCAGAGTCAGCCCCCAATTTTTATTCACCAGTTAGGCCACCGGTGGTCTCAAGGTCCTTGGTATGTAGCTTCAAAGGTTGCTATAGGAGTTTCCGGAAAGATTTTCTACCCCTTGCCCAAGAGAGACACGCGGTACTTCTGCTCACATTTATTTTGTTAAAACCCCATTACTTATTCCTTCCTTATTGCAAAAGCAGCTTAGAAAAGTAGCTCAGTTCTACAGCCCAAGAAGGAACAGAAAATGTGTTGAGGTGGGTGGACGAGTGGCAGTTACTGCCATAAAGTAACGGTCAAGATTCAAAAAAAGCCTGAAATCATTTAGGCTGAAAAGTATATGTGCTAGAGTGTAGTCTACCCACGTACACACTTGTGGTCTGGGTATTTTATGTTCCAAGTTCACGAGGCATTAGCCAAAAGTTAGTGTAATAACTTCTGTAAGAACCAGAGTTGATCAAGGATTAATTAAAAGGTCATGGGTCTAGTCCCATCTTAACAGCTCCATTTAGGAGATGATGTGCATTCACTTATTTTGATCCGTAATAGCCCTTGGAAAGTTTTCAGGAAGCCACAGCTGAATGTGTAGCTGCAGGAAGAATGGAAGAGTTGCTGGTGCGCTGGTCAGTACATGTGATACATGTGAGAGCACGAAAGCTGGGCGTACATTCGTCTCATTCAGGATATTAAATACGGGTGCCGGGGACCTTGATGATTCTCATTTGGGGAATGTCCACTGTATTATATGACATATTTCAGAAGCAAATCAGGGATTTCAGCAAAGCATGTGTCCTCTCTTAACTTACTCCAGAAAGAACAGCTGTCATCAAGAAATCAATAACTAATGCTGGGGAGGCTGTGGGAGTAAGGAGTGCTAAATGTGTAATATTAGCAGCAGTAGGATTTACATGGATTTTATCCCTTTTCTACCACTTTCTATGAACGTAAACCTATCTTAGTGGTGACTGATACGTAACATGGCCTTGACATATGTGATTCACTGACGTGGCTTCTTCTACCGCTGAGAGCAACCCAGAGGCCTTCTTCCTGTGACTTCCTGTTCCCCAGGAAATACTCAAATAATTGCTTTCCCAATTCGCCCCCATCTATTTTTTACCCAACATCCACAGTACTGACTGGAGATGGCAGGGAACTGAATGCGTACACAGAGTAATCCTACTGACAAAGGGTGGCTTGATCACTCTGCTGTTACTGAGAGCACACGCAACATATTGTCTTTCTCTATTCACGATGCTCTTTTCGCAGCTTCCGTCTTTTTTCCCCACATTAACACTCCCTGCTGCAGTTGCTGTTGCCAGAAATTGAATGGATCCACAGGCTCCTCTGCTGGAGCTATGGTGGTAGGATCACAATTTGTACTACATTATGTTAACCTCCATTGCACCCATAGGAGACCAGTTAGGGCAGGAGGGACAACACGGTCTCCTGTTTGGCTCTGGGGCGCACCCTTGCCAGAAAATTACTCCAGGTGATGGTGGTCATCGTTGCTGAACTTTGTGACTCTTGCTAGGTAAGTGATATTAATTGATATTCAGTAATTAATTGATCCTGTGTTTCCTTGACCCTCAGCTAACCTTCTACCACCTGCTCTTTCCTCCACTCGTTTGCCCGCTCATGCAAACAGGTTTGAATATTTTCAATAAGATGTGATGGACTCTCAAACACGTGGTGATCAAGTTTAGTAAAACTGCAATATGACATGAAAAGAAACTGCTCAAAAGGAAAGAACAACTAGGATGAGGGAAAAGAGAAAAGAAAGAATGGGAAAATTATGTATATATGTATATACAGGACAGCTAACGTAGTTGTACTACTGGCTTCTGTTGCTTTTTTGATGTTTAATTGTTTGGTCAATCTTACATGTCTATATTTGTTTACCTGAGTAACCAATTTGAAGATATCAATATGTAATACAACAATCACTGTGAATTTCTTATCACCTTGCTGAAATTCAGCATTGCTTGTGTTGTTCTTGTGTTATTTTATAAATGTATGTGTGTTTGTCAGTATGTTTTCATTCTTTTATCTTTAAAATAAAAAAAAAATTTAAAACTGCAATACACTCAAGCTAAGCAATGGACCCTGAAACTTTCCGACAGAGAACCGGGCTGACTGATGGGGCACACTTAGCCCATGGCCCTGTAGGTAGAAGCGCCTATGGTAATGTTTACATTAACTTGACCTAATGGTTAATAATAATAATAAGCTAATTTAAATTATTTCATCTTAATGTTGCTCTTCTAGTCATGAAGACAATCTAATACATCTGTGAAAATTATGTTCCCTTTCGATCGCAACCTCAGTGGAACTCCTCGCTAAGCTACTGGCTTTCTTACCTGGCCTGTACTCCGATTCTTTTTTTTTTAATGATTTTCTTATTTTCCATCATAGCTCTAGACTTGGTATTTCAGTTTTTTAACTAGAAATTGCCTCATTTATATTGTGGGCCTATTCTTCCCACACCTCACGCTGGCTGCCAAGCCTCCACATTGACTGGCCAGAACATTAGGTAGCTTACCACGTGGTGTGAAATATACTGTTAACCTCACTTTTATGTGTCAGTGCTAATGTACAAAACCCAGCACAGCATCCGTAGTGCTAGTAACTAGAAATACCCCCCACAGGGTGCGTGACCCCAGAGGAATGTTCAGGACCAAAGCACAGGAGCCCTAAAGCAGATCATCAGGGCCAAGTGGGAACAAAGAAAGACATTTCCATCCAATCCTACTGTGTGTTTGTGTCAACACCTTGATGTCTTAACAGAGAAGATTCTGTGTACACATCTCTACTACACCAAAGATACCTTCCAAGGTGGATAGGACCATTGCACACTCCTGTCAACATATGAATGTTTTTTTCAATATTTATTTCGAGAATAGCTCCCAAGGGCGCTATGCAGCTGATCATGAGAAGGCACAGGCAGTACAGCTTTTCCTCCTGTATTTGCAGCTTAGCAGCAGGGAAACTTGCAGGCAGGAGTAAATCTTCACGCAAGGCACTCTCAAATTGTAGTGCCTCCTTCAAGAAGAAGAAGACCTGAGAACTTTTAAAAATCTTTAGTGAATTACGAAACATAATTTGATACAGTCCATGATGAAGCAGTGGAAAGAAACCCCACATAGTCCAGTAGTAAGTACAAAGAGATTGTATTACATTAGGTTCAACTGGTTGGATCAGTTCCTGAACAATTGTATAGCTTTAGGCAAGTCACTTAATCTCCCTGTGCCTCGGTTTCCCTATAGGTTTTATTAAAGTTTCAATGACTGAAGTCATTAAAGCACTTAGAATGGTTCCTGGAACACAGTGGTCACTGGGTTACTGCCAATTATGATTGCCAATTATTATTACATAATTGATAATGGGACACAAGCAATTATGAAGAAAGAGCAGGATTTCAGTTAAGCAAATTCAAGTAAATACTAAGAACACTTGGGTAAGTAATGAGGGTAATCAAGAAAAGTGCTCTCATCCTCAATTCTGACAAACTATCCTCATGGTCATGACTGAGCATGACCAGCACACACATGTGCATTTTCATGTGCAAAAGCACCCGTATTCAGGCAAATCTAAGAACACTCACCAGGACGTCTATAAAAAGAATCCAAATCATGCACTAAGATAGAAAATACTTGAGGGAAAGCAGAGACAAACTTTTGAGAGAGGTTCTGCAGTGAACAGAAGTGTTTTGGGGAAAACCAATCTTTTACTCATCATTAAATGGAAGAACATGATCACTGGAAGAGGACATGAAATATTAAATAAGACAAAATAGTCTCAGATGAAAGAGATGCTGAATGAATAGCAGGCGGATGTAAAAGAGAGCAGGATGAAACAATGAACCATTGTAAGGAAACTAAAAATAAGCGTTAGGAATAAAAAGACTAAAATCAACACTACATAAAATTAAATCAATCATTAAGGAAGTCTTGAGAAATTCTCCTGAGCACCGAGCATAAAGGCAAAGAGATAAAAAGATAAGAGGAAAGATTAGAAGTGTGAAATAGATATGAAATTGCATTCATGGCCAACTGGTATTTTAGAAGAAAGCATTAGACCAGTTGAAACAATAGCTATAATCTTTTATATAAATAGGCCATAGATACAAAAAGGAAGGAGGATTTTTTTTTTAACCTGGAGAAAGATACAGTATGGAAAGCTTCTGTTACAGAAAATATATTAAAATTAATTTTAAAATTCTCTCTCTCTCTCTCTCTCTATATATATATACATATATATATATATATATATATATATATGTAATTTGTCTAAATAAAAGAGTTGGTTTATTCTAGAAGATAGGAACCAATTAGTATCTCACCATAGACAAGAGAGATAGAAAATTTCATTTCATGGTATCTGAGAAATTATGCTGTAATCTACATTGTCCAAAATTACTTGACCATGTACACAATTCTTTCAAATTGTCTGCAAAAGAAGTGCATCATATTATAGATTTTGATAAACACAAAGTAATTATATGTTGCAAACTTTGGGGGTAACAAAAATATCTTTACAACAGTTGAGGATAAATAAATAAACAAATGAATGAATGGATGAACGAATAAAGAAATACACACCTGGCTGGCTAGGACTTCCAAAAAAAGGACCACAGACTAGGTGACTTAAAAGAATTTTATTTTTGCACAGTTCTGGAAGTTAGAAGTCCAAAATCAAGGTGTCCACAGAGTTATTTTTTTCCGTGGGCCTCTCTCCTTACAGCGGGCTAACAGATAGTCTTTCTTTAGTCCTAATCTTTCTGCATAAGGATGCTAATTGTATCCAGGTGTCTTGGCTACTTTTCTCTTGTTGCTGAGACAAAATACCCAACACCCAAAATGAAGGAAGGAAAGGTTTATTTAGCTTACAGTTTGTGGAGGTTTCAGTCCATACTTGGCTGGTTCTGAGGCAGAGTGGCACATGGCAGAGGGCAATAGTTCATGGCGGCGGTACACAGCAAAGCAACAAGCGCAAGAAGGGAGGAATGGCAGCCAGCAGCCTCTTTCTCTCCCTTATATATACAAACTATCCGCCCTAGGGCAGGTATAGCTCTCACATCCATAATCCCAGCACTGGATTATGAATCAGTCATAAACTCTAAAAGCCACCCCATAACCAAATCCACCCCATGAGGATTTGGAGGGACATGCAGACACAAGCCATAACACCAGGTAAGACCACACATTTAAATAAACTCATTTTAGTTTAATTACCTCTTAAAAGTCCCTATCTACAAACAGAATTAGATTCTGGGATACGGGAAGTTAGGGCTTTGATACCTGTATGTGGAGAAGAGAACAGTTCAGCCAATGACCTTAACAAAAGAAAAATAAATCAAGCTTTTCTTGTGTGTAAGTGAACAAAACAAAACCTAGTGTGGTGATGGGCACCTAGAAACCCAGTACTCTGGGAGAACAAAGCAGGAGAATTGCAAGTTTCAGCCAAGTTGCGCATTTAGCAACTTAATAAGACCTCTTTTTCAAAATAAAAGCTAAACAAGTACTGGGGATGTAGCTCAGTAAGAAGGCTTTGGGTTCAACCTCTAGCACTCCAAAAATTAATAAGTGAAGAAGTAAATATCTACATCTAATCACATTTGTATACAGACACAGAGCTTCACATCTGTATATCTGCCTACCTAGGTACATAAATATATCTATATATCTCAGATCTGAACTTCCAAAGCAGTAAAGCACAGTGGTAAGAGAGAATTAAAGCTATCAGCCTTGGCTTTTGTTTTAGTTATATCAGTAGTAATGAGTTCATTCTTGATGCTTATAATTAGTATCTATTTGTTCTTTTTCCTTCAATTTGTAGGAAAACAACAGTTGTAATCTCCAAATCATAAAAGAAAAAAAAAGTGTATTTCACTTAAATTAACAGTTCTCCAATATTTAGTGACCCAAAAGAACTATTTTATTTCTATACCTCTATCTATCTATATGTATACCATATTGAGCATCAAAACTGGAAATTTAAAAATTTTAAAAACACAGAATTAGGTAAGCACACATCACATTAGCCATTGGCATAGTAACATAGTCATTTGTTACATAGCCCCTGGAAAACTTCCACTGTGCACTCATGAGAAAACGAGATCAAATAAGACAAAAGGCTTAGCACTACCGTGAAAATGTCTTTGGCTCTGTGGACCCTTTAAAGGATCCTGGAGGCTTCCAAGAATTCCCAGACCATTTGTTGGGTACTGATGATATTTTTAGAAAATTTAAAAATAGGAAACACCAGTAAAATCTCACAGAAATTTCAAAACATATTAAACTTCACCTTCTATATGGTATTATAAAAATATTAACAATGACAATTGAATAAGAAGCCTCTGCAGAGCAATCTCCTTTCATCCTCTAAAAAGTTTGGCCTAAATACTGCACTGCTGGCCTCTCCTCCAAAACCTAAAGGACACTGTCAACTGTCATATTTGCCAACTGCAGGTGGTAGTCCCCCAAATCTACACTTTCTTAAATATTTCTCCTCCCTCGGTATCTCTGACACCGTTTTCTTCCAGTTCTCCTCATACTTATTTCATGGTTTCTTTTGTGCCATTGGTGGGTTGTTTTTGTTAGTGTATTTGGTCTCCTCACTGTACCGTTAGAGAAATTACCTTATCCTTCTCGATTTCTGGTTTTTCCCCTCTTCTCTTTTCACGTAATATTTCAGTCATCCTGTGCATGCTTCTGGCTTAAAAATGCTTTTTTTGATGACCTCTCCCCATACTTTAAATTTAGATAGTCCTATATAAATGAATACATATTATTATAGAAGTTTTCCTATATATTTTAATGTTTATATATCTAATTGCTTACACGATATTGCCTTTTAAAATATAAAACATGCCCTTGAACTCAACATATTCAAAACTATATAAAAAACTTTCCTCTGCTCAAAAACCATTTAAAACAGGTTGAGAATCTCTAGTCTGAAAATCTAAACTCATAATCCTCTAAACTCTGAAAGCTTGACAATAAAAAGTTGCCACAAGCCTGATGGTTCAATGTAAAAAACCTTATTTCATACACAGAGTTATTAAAAGTATTGCATAAAGTCACCACTAGACCATGTGTATAAAGTATATCCCGAAGCATAAATGAATCTCGCATTTAGATATGGGCCCCCTTTGTAAGATAGCTCATTAGGTAAGTGCAGTAATTCCAAAATCCCAGGGGCAAAGAGAGACTTCTAGTCTTAAATGTTTTGCATAGAGGAACAGTACCAGCCAGTCATCTGTCCTGTGACTGCCACCTTGTTACTTTGCAAATCTATTTTCTACTATTCCTCTTTATTGATGGTGGCCTGATTAAACATCTTTTCCCATATCTTGCCTCAACTGTTGTAAAACTTGCTTCTGAAATCTACCCTTCAGTCTAGAGTTGCCTTCTACTACCTTTTGTGTACACCTGAAGCAATCCTTCTAAAATGCAAAAGCCGCCCTTTTAACTGAAATATATGGTCTTCATCTCCAACACATCATCCGTTTGAAGCACAAGTCCTATACTGACCTCCACCATGTGACCTCTGGACATTCTGGTCTGCAAGTCTGACAGGGTTCCCATGCTCTATACTACTTGTTGAAGTACCTTCAAAGTTTTTCACTTCAGTAATATTTATTCTCTAACATGCTTCTCTTTCACATGCATCTCATGCATGATCTCCTCTGAAGACACTGTAATGCTGTGGTCAAATGCTTCTCTGTATCTCATATACTTAGATGGTGACAATATGAATTGTTCTCTATCACTAAACTGAATACTCCATAGAGCAAACACCAAACACGAATCAGTCCTTAGAATGCTACAATAACTGAGTTTAATTTAATTCAAAACAGAATGGTAAAAAATGTCATTAGATATTGATGAAACATCTAGAAATGCAACCCCAAATATATAAGAATGAAATTGCAGTAATATGGTTTTAGATACAAGTAGTCAAGCAGATGTCTAGAAAAACTGGTCAACTACTTAGAAAAAAATTGACATTGAAAAAGATACAGCAACATTTAACTAAATAGTTAAAGTAATATGCTAAATTGTGATAGCCATATAAAATTGAAAATTATCAATTTGAGAATAGGAATACTAAAAACATAAATATTTTTTAAAACAACAGAAAGAAAAAAATGACATTATGGTAGTTTTAAAATTCTCAAGGTCAATAAATATTAAGAGAAACTCCTAGTGCATTTTTTAAAATCCTTCAAAATAATACTTTCAACAGGGGATGAAATGTGTGCACCTTAATATATGAAAACACAAAAAGAACAAAGCATTTGGAATCCATCAGAATACAAAAGAATTCTACAAATTATACAACCAAAGATTCACAAAAGCAGTAAAAGTGACCAAGAAGCATGTTTATAAACGGTCAACCAACACTTTTAAAGGGAGTGGCATTTTCATCCACTACTTTAGCAAACAAAAATCATAGTCATGATGGTCCAATGAAAACAATATTCTCACAGAGTATTAATGACACTGCAAACAGATACTGTTTATTTTGGGTTAATTTTAGTCAATGACTTCCAAAATTAATACAAATTTTAATTTGAAAGAGGCATTTGAAAGAATGCCATTTCTAAATCTCTGTACAAATTAAAGTGTAATTCAGGATATATGACCAGCTACAGGTAGAGAGAAGTGAATATGTCAGTATTTATAATAAAAACCAGAATAAACAAACACATACAAATGTATGAATACAAAGAACTGTCATTTAATATCCATTATATTTATTCCAAATTGTATGATTTAATATTTATGTGATTCTCTTGTATAGTTTTAGTCATATGGAAAATGTTTTCACTGGACTGATAAGCTAAACAGGCATACAAAATCATACACAACCTGTCATCCACACTATGCTTTTAAACTCTGATTTGCAAAATAAGAAATCCTGAATATACAAAGCCAATAATACAATAAGCCTGATTTTATGAATGAGAGTTTTTTCTTTTCCTTCCTCAATATTTGATAACATAACCACATGCCTTTACAATAGAAGAAAACATTCTTCTGTTGTTAAAGATTCTTGAACCTCAAATGTTACACTCTTCCTAGCGTCAACAATTTTGTCCTTGATGTGACATTAAATTTTAACAGAAATTTTCTGTTGTGTTTAAGACTTTATTTTAATTTTGATATTTTTAGGCTTCTATACACAGATGTCAACACAGAAATTAAGGTTTAACTCTTATAGTAAATAATTTTCTGATAAAAGTGCTCATACCTTACCTTAGATATAGCATGTCAGGTATTTCTTTGTCTTTTTTTTTTTTTTTGGTACTGGAAATTGAACTCAGGACCTTGCATTTGCTAGGCAGGCGCTGTGCCACTGAGCTATATCCCCAAACCTCAGGTATTTCTAGAACATAAACACTGAATCTCTGTAATGATTATGAGATCAGGATCTGGAGCTGAAATGCTTAGATTTGTCCTCTGAGCCCTGCCACAGTGACTAAGAGTGTGATCTTGGCCAGATCATTTAAACATGACATATCTTCCTTTCCACCTATGTAAAATAAAGACAGCACTGCGCCCACATCATATGGTTAAAGGTGAAGAGGTTACTCATACACACGGACCATTTAGGACAGCACTGCTACGTGCTAAGCATCAGGTCTTAACCATTATTGCCACACCATTAACGTATAAATATTCCAAGCGCACTCACACTGTGTAATGTATATTGCACATTACAGAATTTTATGTACATTATTATTCCTTTTGTGTGTGCATGGGTACTGGGGATTGAACTTAGGGTCTTGTGTATGCTGGGCAGCATGTTACTGAGCTACATTCCCAGCCCACGTACATTCTTATTGATCTTTCCCATGTAGCATTTATTTGAAATTCCATCTCAAGGCGGTGAGATACAAAGGAGAGAGAGATGTCATGACACTTTTGCATGAGAGAGAGCTAAGTCTTGCTGAGATTGGGTGACTGGCTCAGTGTTTGAAAATCAGACATTTACACTGTTGGTAGGAGTATAAATTGGTACAATTTTATGGAATGTAATATGGAGAGTCCTCAAAAAATTAGGGTTATAACTACCATATGAGTCAGCAGTGCCACTTCTGCTTATACAGGCAAAGGAAATGAAGTCAGTAACAGGAAGTGAGAGCTCTGTTTCACTGTTCACAGCTGCAGCATGCACAAAATAAAGAAATAGTAAAAGCTTTTATGGGTAGAGAGATAAAAAAATGTGTGCAGTATATGTATAGAAAATCAAATATTGTTCAACCTCAAAGAGAAGAAAATGCTGTCATTTGAGAAAACATAGATGCACCTCAAGGATAGTGTTCTGTGTGATGTCACTTACATATAAAATGGTCAAATGGTCAAAGAAAGAAGCAGTGAGTAGAGTGGTGGTCAGCAGAGCCTGAGGGGCAGGGACAGCGGATGCAGGGGGTCAGTGGGTACAAGGCTTCAGACAGACACAGAGGTTGAATGAGTTCAGGAGATCTAATCCACAACGTGGTGACTGTGTCAAATAGTACTGTACCGTGTTGTTAAAATCAGCCAGGAGTGAATTTCAAATGGCTTCATCACACAGAGGCACACAGACACACAGTGACAATAAGATATGAATGTGTTCATTAGCGTAATTGTGACAATATTTACATGAATGCATATATTAAAGCTTCATATTTTATACTTTCTGTCAATTATATCTCAAGTAAGCAAGGCAAATGAAAAATGGGACATTTACCCTATAAAACACACTGACTTATAAATCTGCCAGATTTGCACTGGGTTCAAAGCTCATGATGACCAGGGTGTCTGAATGAGATGCATTCTCTGGTCAAAGGGAAGAAGCTAGTTGTTTCTGTTTGTTTTCATTTTGTGTTTCAATACAAGTGGGTACCCACTTATAAATATTTAACAATCCCCTCACATAAAATGGAGTTCTGATTTGAAACATTTTCCCATTTCCTATTTCCATGGTGTAAATACCTCTGCTATGGTCAACTTCAAAATACTCATCTGATGTGCCAGAGCATAGGATTTGGAAGAGATGTACATAATAAGCTTTCCTTTGCCAGCATGAGTTAGCTCTACTACAGCAATCAATGAAAAGCAATAAACATAGTTGTAAGTGGAAGTACTAGCTCACAGTTGGTCTCTGCATTTAAATAACCATTAAAGCTGCTTCTCATTTCTTTTGCACCACTGTATAGGAATTGTTATTAACCAGCCTACTTTCCTTCTTTTCCCTTAAGACTTTAGAACCACCTCGCATCAGAGTACTCACTCATTTATAAGTCATTCTAGGTCAGATCTTGGTGTTATGTTTTTCCCTGTAGTACTGGAGATGGAACCCAGGGACTTTAGACTGTTACTTCCTTGGTCTTTTTTAAAATTTTTGTTTACAGTCAGTCTCACAAAGTCACTAAATTGTGCTCTTCTTGCCTCATCCTCCCAGAGTACATTTTCTGGTCTGCAATTTTGTGCACCCTGTATTACACCGGGGTGTTCACCCATTTGTCATTTTCAGTGTCTGTAAAGGGACACAATAGCCATTCTGAGGGGTTTATTGGAATCCCTGACTATGTGATCAAGAAAGCTACATTTGTCAGTATAGTTTTGTCCTCAGAACAGATCCCAGAAGGATGTCTAGGGCTTTAGTTCATCTCTATTCAAGATTTTTCTCTGACCTTATCAAGTGTCTACGTCACCATCTTCAGAAGGTCAAGTTTCTAATTTCTCTTCACTTCATTTCTGTGTCATGGATTCTTGCTGGCATGGTTGAGCAGCCTGATATTGCTAAGAGGTCAAGGGAGACAGTGTCCTGTGGTTTCCCTGTCACCTCTGCAGAACTCTCACTGTATTCAGCATGGATTCTCTATCTGCTTAGGGAGCTGGGCAGAATTCTGGTTCCTTTCTCATTTTTCTTGTGATATTGCCAGGATAAATTAATTCTGAACTGACTGACCAGAGGCCTTTAGATCCATTACAAACATGAGCATATAGTCATGGGCTCCCAGCCGGGGCGAACGTTAAACACTCTGCCTGGGACAGCACCGTCGCTTGTTGTGTCTGTGTCCTAAGCATCACTATACCACTTTTTACTTACTGGAAGAAAATATCCAAATGACTGTACTGATACTGTATTGTTAAACTGTCCAGTGCCCTAGACGTGTATTTAGTCTGACTTAGCAGAGTGTAATTGGTTAGCTACAAGTCTTCGTGTGTGTGAGACACCAGTACTCAAATTCCACAAGATACAAGGGAGAGTTGCCTGTTGAACTCTTCAAAGATCATCGGTGATTAGAAAAACCCTCCTCCACTGACATGTGCAGGAAGTGACAGTGCTGCAAAGCACCAGCTCTTGATTAGAAAGGCAGGATCCTCCTCTTCCTGCTCATTGTCATGCTTTCACCCCCCCCCCCCATGTACCACAGCTTCAAAACAGTCACTCAGGGACTGGCTTCTAGATTTTTCTGTATTGAGTTTGACAGTTGAGGCTTAATGATAAGTAACCTGCCTGCAGCAGAAATAACTTTATCTTGTGCAATATGGTAAGCCTTTGCCCTGGTGGTAGAGGGAGTGAGAGAAATAGTGTTGATTAAAGAATTTTGTATAAATAAGTTGCAGCATGGGTACCACATTACACACTATGCTGCTAATACTGCGGCAGCCTCTAAGATTCACTGTGGCTTTTTTTGTGTGTCCATGACATTTGCTACTTGACACATTTAAAAGGGAAGATAAACATTTTAAAAAATAAAACTGGACCTGAATCCACGGAGTTCATTTTGTTGTCTTCTAAACACAGACCTAAGACAGAGACTTCTGTGCAGGCAGTGTGGGTGCGAAGTGATCGCCGAAAGCACCATGTGAGTATAAACAGGGGAGAAGGTAAGGAGAAAGGGCCATAGAGGAGGAGTGTAAATGGGTGAATCATTACTGTGAGCTCTGTCTACCTGAAATCAACAGAAAGACGATGCAAATCTGTTTCTAAGGTAGAAGCTTGAGTATTTAGCTGTCTTCCTTCACTCTACAGTTTAAGGTAGCTCTTGCATGTTTTAGATAAAACACACTGGGCTTGCCCTGAACACCAGGTGAATATGACCTCGGGCAGAGACACACACTGGTGCTCAGGGTGGGAACATATTGTATATGCAGTAACAATGTCTGAATTTCATGTGGAGCGTGGAGTGGCCTGAGAGGAAGTGACAGGTTCTGATAGGGTCTGCAGCGACACAGCAGGCTGAAGTGTGGTTGGTGTGGAGCAACAAGAAGCCCAAAACACCGCAGCCAAGCAATCAAGGAGCAAGAACTAAGTGTGCAGGGCAAAAACTACCAGTAGCCACTGAGTGAGCCACATAGACCCACCCAGCCTTCTGCTTCTTGGGAGAGTCCCTGACCTCACGCTAAATACCCATTGACCCATAGGCACGTGGGCCATGAGTCCTCGTTCTCCACTCCCTAGACCCCGCCACGTGCTTTTCTTAGAGTTAAACATACCGGCCCTGTTCCCAGTGTCCTCAGAGATAGACTGCACACTAAAAGTGACCTGTTACTGCCAGCCAAACTTCTGTGTACTAGGAGACTATTGAGCAGCATGTTATCTCGCCCGCAGCCGCTTACAATGTGTCAGTTCTCTAGCTGACATTTCAGGCAGTAAAGGCACAGGCAGTGTACACTTTTATATAAAGTGGTTGGGTTTTATATGGATAGTGGCATTCTTAATCACTATGAAACTAGTTTCCCTTTCAAGGCTTTCGTTAGGAAACATATCTCCATTTTGAGAATCATAATGAAAAGTATTGCACTGAGATCTCTGAGAGCCAGCTTTAAACATACCTATTTATTATTTAACGTAGCTTCCCTAATATATCTGACCAAGCAAGCTGTTAAGCAATGTCTAACCTATTTCCTTCATTACCTCTTAAAATATAATAGTTGACATATGCAAACAAGTGTATGTAACATTAATAAAAATAAGCAATAATAACATATTAAATACCTTTGAATGCACTACACAATCTGTGAATAAAAATTCTGCCAGTAGCTTGGCCTGCAGCTACATGTCCTTCTCTCCCTTTTTCTCTCCCAAACAGCCAACTTCATGCTAAATTTTGTATTTACCATTAGTTATCTATTTTTAAAAATTATATTTAGCACAAATGATAGATTAATAAGTAATATATTGTCCAGTTGAGACTTGGGGAAACATGATGTGAAATACTGTGGAGCTTAGTGTGACTTTTAAATTTTATTTTTCAGTATTGTATTCCTAAGATCCATCTGCATGGCTACATGTAACATGCAACTGCCAGGCATTACTTTTCACTGCTGCCAAAAATTCCACTGTGAGCAGATTTGAATTTGTTTTTCCATTGCCTAGTTGGTATATTTTGCTCCAATAATTTTTGTACGTGTTTCCTGATGCATATGCATAAAAGTATGTATGTACATCTATGAATAATGATTTACACACCAAGATGTAGCTAGATGTGAACATGTTCAATTTACAGTAATAAGGAGCATTGTTTTCAGAACCGCAGTGGCAGAAGCCACGCTGCCACCCATTACCCAGCATGCCGAGTTGCACCAAAACTCAGGAGTGACATAGGCAGCATCCAAGAACAGAGGAAAGTATGCTACTAGAGTGAAGTCCTTGTTCTAGCTCACTGTGTTTGGAGGACAGGTGTTCTCTCTGTAAGCAAAAGAAGTGCAGTTATGAAACAAAACAAAACAAAAACAGAAAACGAGAAAAAAGAGTATATTTTTCTCTCAAAAGATGGTATTCAGAAGAAAAGGGAGTCAAGGACACATGTTTCCTCAAACTCTTCTGGGATTCATCCTTGTCCCTCTCTCGAAGCTTTGGGTCATTTGTAGCTTTGCAAATGTAAAAATATGTCATATGCAAGCCACGATGGCTGAGGACACCTGGATGGACAGGCCAGACTAGTTGCAGATTATCATAAGCAAATACTAGTTTTGCAGGTAGATTTTCCCCATGTCATCATGTTTGTATTAGGCTACCTAGTCTTCAGCGATGGCTCTATTACCAAGAAGGTGTTGAACAGTATCCCTTAGGCTGTAGTAATAATAGATGCTTGTTCTTGGTTGACTTTCAGTCCCAGTGTTTTCTTTGAGATGTGGTCATTTCATATGGACATATATTTATGTGAGATATACTGGGATTGTGAACAATTTTTCCATAAAATTTGTTCCATACTAGTATGGATTTACAGTCCAAGTGACCTGCCTTTGTGAACTACCAGCTAGGTCATAAAGACGAATTTTTCCAAAGTTTTGTTTTTATCAATTTTACTGTGATGTGCTCTATCGCCTGACTACTAGGGGAGTATCGACCTCTTAGCTTTTAGAAAATTCTCATCATTATGGCTGTGATGGACCTTGAAATTGCCCATGTGAGACACTTTTCAACAGTAAATCAGGGCATATGTAGTAGATGCCTACTAGACAGAGAACTGGATAAAGCAGCAAGTAAGCCTGCTTACTAGAGTAAAGGTCTGTTCATAAACTTTACTCTGACATTGGTGGTGCTGTTTGGATTTCACAATGACAGGTTATGGAACTTAAGCTCATCCTATGAGGGAGTATTTCATGTATAGTGCACTGTCCTTAGAAAGATATTGTGCTGTCATAAGCATGGGTACACATGCATCACTGTAATATAGTATCCTTAACTCTTTGAGGAAGATTTGTAGAAGGGGAACACTTGGGTCAAACAAAATTTCTAATTTTTGTTTCTGGAACAAACTCTATACTGTTTTCTACGGTGATTGTACTGTGTTTAAATTCCAGGATATTTCTTTAAGCTTCTCACTCAACTCTATTTTGGAGATGTTCCTGTGAAGCTGGTTGTTTAGTAGTTTAGTGTCTCTCTTTAGTAGTTTAGTGCCTCTCTTTTTGAATTTTGTTATCACATTTTGTATTCCTGAGATTTCATTTAGTTATCTTTTATTATAGAAGCTTGTGAGGTACTTTTTATATCAAGAATTACCTGTGGGATCATTCCTTTCGAGTCCTTTTCATTAACATCTGGTGAGTATGTTTTTAAGTTGATATTTGTAAATGAAGGATTGAATTGATTAGTACATGTTCTTCCTTTTATTACTGTATGTCCACAAGACAGAATAGTGGTGCTTCTTTTGGTGAACTGGCACATGCTGGTTAGTGTATTTAGTAAGCGTTCATCTCCCTAAAGAGGACTGGTCAGTTCTCTAAAATTAGAGCTCTGCCTAAGAGGGAGTGAGGGGCCCCGTGGGGAGGAGGGGTCCCGCCAGTAGTGCTGTGCTGAACAGGCCAGGCCAACATGCTAGACACAGCAGCAGAGCGCGGTTCCTCCCGGTGCCCAAAACCTGTGCTCTTGTGATTTTCTTCCTGTCTATCCCCAGCCCCCCACATTTCATTTTCCGGGATTTCACCAAACCTTCTGGTCCAGCTGCCTTCTTTATAAATTTTCTACTAAGAGCATAGTTTCTGTTATTTTAAGGGGGACTTCAGAGGACATAAAACAGAGTTATAGGGTTTATTCTGCTTCCTTTGTTCTTATTTTTATGAAATGAGGTGTTCATTACTGCATTCTATGTGTCTATGAACACATTTATAACTAAGGGTTGTGGAACACATCCACTGAAAATTGAGTTTGTTCAGGGGGAAGTCCCACTTAGATTGTAAGAGTTTGCCTGCTACCTTAGCTTAGAGGGAAAATGTGAAGTTTCTGAAGAGGTGAAGTTTGCAGAAAAATTTATTAAGAAAAACACATATTAGCCCACAAGAACCATGCACAGTACCAAGCATAGCATTTTGATGCTAGAACATACACACTGTATACTTAGACCTCATTATATGTACTTAAAAATTATGGGTTTAAATTCTATTACAATGTGTATTTATGGAGTCACTATCCCAAGGCTTCCTATGTTTCTCATAGAATTCACTCTGTGATGGTCCTCACATTAAACCATCGACCAGATGGATTGACATTGCTTACGGCATAGAGTAGTTGACGCTCTTTAGACATGTAACTACTGTGCCATTTTGATGTAATTCTGTATAAATTTCAAACATTTCTATTTAACATAATCAAGTGGTACGAAATCTTCTTTTCAAATGGCAAGTATACAGTACTAGCTCAATTGGCACTTAGCAACAGTCCCTTTACAATATGCACAATGGTTTCCAGCAGGGAGTTTTTAAGCACCAGGCTTTGAGAGCACAACTCACACATCTACAATCAGTAGACATCAAGGCTCCATCTCCAGCTCCCCTTGAGATGCTATTTAGTTAATGTATGGATGTTACGGCCAAGCGGTAAGGCCTCAGAAATAGAACAGTTGCATGCAGGCACATTCAGTTTTCTTTCTCTTAGCTACTATCTTCCTACCCTAATTCTGCCTAAAATAATGTCTGGAATGAATTGGGATTCACATTTAGTGCATAGACACTTTTAATCTTTTGAAAATGCTAGCAAGGAGCATTTGTGAGTATAATTTTTCATAGCAGCAGAGCACCATGGAGTTGATATGCACTGAAAGACATTGCTTGATTATATAATACTTAGTTTCCCTGTCAGATGATAATTATGTCATAGGGTTCTGACACTTGCCACTGTAACAAAGGACGTACAGTCTAGTATTATTCAACCCTACAGCACACTCCTGGGAGACAGAGCCTGGTCTTATCCATCACCCTATCTCAGCAGATGTGGTGCTGGCACATAGCCGGTAAATAATTACTCTCTGAATTAATACATTAATAAATGAACATGGAAACTAAAATTTGAAAATCAATATAACCTGGTAAGCAAGAGCCTGTGCACAGTATGCGCCCAGTCCGAGCATGGTTTGCAGCCCCATCCCACCCAGCTTACCCCTCAGTGCTGCTGGTCTCCCAGACTGTATTCAGGAAGCCACACTCCACTCCCATCTTTCTGAACTGACTTGCTGATACCACAGAGACTGGATGATAGGAAGAGAGAAATGGGGAAAACTCAAGGTTCCAATCCAATTTCCCTCCTTGTAGCTTTTGCTTGTGAACTGGAAAGCCATGAATTCCTTAAGTTATATGAGGCCACAGCATTTTCCAACTGTTGTGCTTGTGTGTTTTTTGAGTCATTATAGGAATGAGGAGATACTGGATCAAGTCAGAAAGCCAAAATTGTAGGCCTTTCTTTTCTTCTGTTTTCTATTTCCATTGTTAAATTTAATGGCAAACATCTGTTGATTTGAGTATCTCTAAACAAATGTCAATTCCTCTTTTTCTTATTTGACTTGCCACACTGTCCTGATCATAGCCTTTAAAATTATGTCCTATTAATTTTCAAGTAGGCATGAAATTTAGAAATGATTACTCAAGCCAGGCATGATGATATGTAACTAAAGTTCCAGAACTCTGAGAGACTGAAGAGGAATATATCCCATTCAATGCCACCCAGTGAAACATTGTACCTTAGCAAAACCTTGTCTCAGAATTTTAAAAGCTAGACAATAAGGCCAGGGATATAGTTCAGTATAAAGGCTCTTGGTTCAATTCTCCTGTACTGTAGGGGAAGAAAGAAAGAAAGAAAGAAAGAAAGAAAGAAAGAAAGAAAGAAAGAAAGAAAGAAAGAAAGAAAGAAAGAGAAAATTAATGCCCCTTCCTCTCCATTTGATGGATCCAAAAGCTGAAATTAATCAGATTGCAATAGTAACAGGCTACTATGTTCTTTCTCTTTTTATTAGCACGTGTTTGTGGTACATGCAGTTCAGGTCACCTTGGGGTGTGGGCACATGTACATAATACAACCTGTTTCGTTTTTACTTCCCTTCCTTCATCCCTCTCCTTTCTCCTCTAATTCCCCCATTCCCATTTCACTCTTGTTGACATTACTCATCTTAGCTCATGTTTACGACAGGTAATGTTTACACTTGTGGAGGTTATTTGGTTCCTCTATGCAGCACATCGTTATTCTACTTATTTCTGTCCATTTCCCCGTCCGCCTTCGCCTTCCTCTTGGTCTCTTGGGCCTGTTTCCTTCTGTCCATCCTTTATTAATCTCCTTGTTTGTTCTTTGCCTCACTCAACTAAGAGATACATATGTATTTAAGCTTATATGTCTGGTTTATTTCACTCAACATTATATTTCCCAAGTGGATTCATTTTCCTACAACTGTCTCAAATATGTCCTTCTTCATAACGGAGTAGTATTCCATTGTATACAGATTCACATTTTCTTTATCCAATCATATGTTAATGGGTATACAGGCTGCTTCCAAGACAGCGATTATGAGTTGTGCTGCTCTAAACTCTGATATATGCATGTATCCTTGTATTATGATGTCTTAAATTCCTTGTGAGGATACCTAGAAAGGATATAGCTGGGTCATATGGAATTTCTAACTTAGTTCTTTAAAATTGATTTCCATAATGGTGGTGCTAGCTTAAATTGCCACCAGCAACGCGAGAGGGTTCATTTTCACCACACAGAGCAGCATTTAAAAAAAATTCTCACTGATTCCCATTTTTTCTGGAGAAAGATGGAATTTTGACATTGTTTTAATTTACATTCTTGTAATACCCATTGATTTTGAACACTTTTTCACATATTTGTTTGTTATTTGTATTTCTCCTTCTACGAAGAGTCTGTTCATTTCACTAGCCCATTTCTTGACTGTATCTTTTAGTTTAGGTGCTCTGGTTTTAAAAAATTGTTTATATATTCTAGATATTAGTCCTCTGTCAGAAGAATAGCTGGCAAAATATCTTCCCCTTCTACTGGTTGTCTCTCCCCTCCACTAGCTGATTATTTTGCACAGTCCATTATGTTCATTTCCTTTGAACAATGACACAGAATATACATGACTCAATAAAATTCTTCATTTTTTGATACCAGGAATTGAACTCGGGACCTTGAGTTTGCCAGGCAGGTGCTGGGCCACTGGGCTATCTACTCAGCCTCACTCAATGAAATTCTGATAGTTGCTAATTCACATTTTCTAGACAGGTAGTTTTTGAATTCTATTTTTTTTTTTTTTTTTTTTGCGGTACTGGGGATCGAACTCAGGACCCTGCGCTTGCTAGGCAAGCGCTTATTCCACTGAGCTATATCCCCAGCCCGTAGACAGGTAGTTTTTGTTATCAATTTAAATGATTTTGTTATAGAAAAATCCAGAAACTTGGAAGGTCTTGAATTTGTTGTAATCCACATTTTAGAATACATTATGTTTAATTTGACATAAATGGGCTAATTTTTCTTTGTTCTTTTTTCCTATATTTATTCAAAGATGGACCATTTATGTTTTAAAAAGTGATATCCTCCCCCTTCTAGAGCCATCTTTGCTTGCCTGTGATGCCTCTAATGCTAATTTCAATCATCTTACTCATACAGAGTGATAATGGAATATCACAGTTAGCACAGTTGCCCATGAAAGGACACAGGCAAAAGCCATGTGGCCAGCTACGAGAGGCCCTTAGGAGTTTGTGTCCTAATGTTTAGTCTTCTTTTTAGCTCCTCCCTTAACAGCCCCCAAGAGCCCTCGTTGGGTGAAGGTGGGCACTATATCCCTCTGGAGGGTGAGTTATTTACTAGCAACCTGAAAACTCTTGTTATTCTAAAGTAACATTGAATAACACTAACAGAAATTATCCACCCACCACCAAAGTGTTTGCAAAGTCAAGATGAAGGCCACAGTAGAGACTCTAACCATTGCCGTGGGGTGAACTGGAGAGACTCAGGCCATCCTTTGAGGTCCGAGTTCTCCTCCACCATTTGCAAATGGCAGGTGACTTCAAAATCATAACCTGAGACTGTGAAACTTAAACAAGCCATGCAAATTTCCTTCCTGTATGGGAGAGGGGAGGGAAATGGCTCATACCTTGAGATCCCTGCTCTCTGTCTCTAATTTCACTTACACATAATGAATGTGCTGAGCTCCTTCTCAGATTAAAATCTCTGGATTCTCACCTCCAAATATGCAAATCTCTGTGCAGTGAAAAATACGAACTATGCACATTTGCTTCTCTTACTCTAAAACCAAATTTTAAAATAAATAAAGATGGTTAGAGCTAATAACTCAGGTCAAAGCTAAATTATCAGGTATTTCATAATTTGAAAAACTGTAACTAATTTAAACCATTGAAGTCATGCGTGTAGACAAATTGAAAGTTTTGGGTGGGAAGAAATCAAAGTCCTTAAGGTATGAAGTCTAAAAGCTCACTCTCTCACCTTTAAAATTCTAAATTACAACACCACGTCCCCGATGCAATGTATTTTTAAAACTTTTGCAATCCGGTACCATACATAATTATTTTACTCCAAGACAAGAAGGCGCAGTATTGAAAGAAAATAAAGTTTTAAGGAAGTTATAAACTTTATTTCTTTAGAAACAGATGACATTTACACCACCAAGTTCTTTGTAGGGAATTAGCACTCGATGCTGTATTACATAATGTTATCTTCGCATTGGTTAACATAAAAACAATAAAGGAAATACCAAATTATAGAGATGATAGTAGGGAATTAACACTGGATGTTGTATTACATGTTATCTTCACATTTGTTACTCAGTTATACACATGATGGCTCATTCGATTAATCGATTTTCTCCACCCTCATCTCCATTGTCTACCACCCAGTCAGTCGTCTTCCCTTTGATAATAACTGTACTTTTGGGTTTATTTACTCCCTCGGGCTCTCACATTGGGAAGAGACATGGCTGCTTCAAATTATGCTGTAACAAATATGGATGTACACAAATTGCAATAACAGGAGGTGGAAAAGCACCCATGTTCAAAGACAGTAGATAGGCAGGGAACCAGGTTCACTATAGTCAAGCCCCCACTGACAAGCCCTCAAGGCCATCGGGGGTACGGTCAAGTCCGTGGGGTTACCCAGCGAACTGCCAGGCTTCACCTGGATGCAGCACGTCTGGAGGCCCAGTCAAGTCCTCAGTGCCACTCTAGTGGACAGCCAGAGGTGCTGCCGGGGACCCGGTCAAGTCCATGGGGTCAGCCCCACAGACCATCAGGCTCCGCCCCATCACCGCACTGCCGGGGGCCCCGTCCAGGTCTTCAGGGTTCTCATGTAGCCTGGAGGGAGCCCCCTCCCCCTCAGGCTGCTGAGCTCCCTGTCAAAGTCCCCGGGTCCCTCATAGGCCACTAGTGTCTCCCTGCAGGCGGCCTATGACTCTTCGGAGGCTGTCCCCACCCAGCTAGAGAACCAGGTCTGCACCCTGGTTCCAGGTCTTTGCCTCCTCCCACCTCCCGATCTCCAGTGTTGCTGCTCCCCGCCCTTTGCAGCTGGGCATTGGGTGCACTTACTATGCTGAGCACAAGTGGCGTGAGGTCTCCCCTACCTGTGCTCACTGAGGTAGTCCAGGGTGTGTGCTAGGTTTAGTTATTAGTTCTAGGAGAGAACTGGAAGATTTTCTTGGGTGTGCTGTATAGAACATGTTGTTGTCTCTTGGACTCCAGGACTGCTGCTTTTCGTGTAATTTGTCACTATGGGTTCACACAAGGCTCATATATGCAAGCAGTATGAAGTACCTCTTGGTGCTCATATTAGTAGTTTAGGGTGAATCCTAAAGCCCACAGACTCAGCTCGTTGCTGTCAGGTACAGATGTTGAGTGCTCGGGTCCCCAAGACTCAAGGTGCTCAGAGAGGGCATCCAGAGTGGGAGCTGAAGCCCAGTAACTCAGCTCGTGCTTCCTGCTTGTACACCACCAAGTTCTACTGTAAAATTTAGTTCTATCAGTTTTGTGGTTCCCTGTCTAACATAATATTCATTTTTGAAAATTATTTCCAGTTTTATTTGAGATAGGCATCTCAGAGCAAATAATTTACAGTGCCTAATACATATCTTCCAAATAGTAAATTGTCAAAGTGAAAAGCATCTTCTCTAATGACTCACGATCTATCAAGTATTTGATTATCTAACTTTAATATCATTGCTCTAATGTTTCTACTGTAGCAGCTTATAAAATCATTTTCATTGCCAATTTAAACTCACTTTTTGGCCAGGCGTGGTGGTCCACACCTGTAATCCCAGCACTCAGGAGGCTGAGGCAGGATGATCAAGTTCAAGGCCATCCTAAGCTACTTAAGTGAGTCCAAGGCCAGCCTGCACTACATGGAGAGACTGCGTCTCAAAAAATAAAACAAAACAACAAAAAAAATGCTCACTTTTTAAATGAGGGGCCCAGGAAAAAATTATTTAATTTTGCTTTGGAGTTGGAAATAGAGTTTGGGTTGGCTGTGTGATAAGTAAGAGATTTGTTTTGCTTCTACTGAATAACACCTAGAAGGTCTACTTAAGTCATGAATTTTTCCATGAACTTCTGAAAGGCAAGTGAGCAAAAAGTGATATGGCTGCCAGGTAAATGTAATTTCTTTGTATGGTTTTTTTTTTTTTAAATCTTCTGAGTCTTGTGCTCATAATTACTATTATCTCCCAGAAGAGACATTACTCTTTGGTGTCAACTTGGAATTCCACAAAATACTAAAAGAACAATGTATATCATAACACAGTAGGATTTATTTAATTTATCCTTATACTTGTGTTTCTATAGCAAGCTCATTTCCTCTGTTTATACTGTATTATGGTCTGTCTGATTTGTGTGAATTAGTACCTACACATACATGCACAAATAAAAACAGAGAGAGAGAGACAAAGTGACAGAGAAAGAGAAGAAAAAAGACAGAGAGAAAGACAAAGAAAGAACAAACATTCAGTATTACGCTTTTTATAATCAAGCTTTGAGGAAAAACAAATATATTCAATTTTGGGTTTTTTTGGTTTTTTTGGCAGTACCAGGGGTTGAACTCAGGAACTTGCATTTTCTGGGCAAGAACTATAACCCCAACTCCCAAACAAATATATTGCCTAAGGTCTACTTACAATACCTATATGATTATAAAAAACAAATAAGTGGTGTATTGTGTACTTATAGTAACTTCTTTAGGATCCAAAAAATAACAGTATTAAGTTTGTAGATGAAATGAATCAATTAGTGAAAGATTAATTAAGATTAAGATTAATTAAGATTAAGCAAGATTAATACATTCTCGCTTATGGTAGCAAAAAAATTTCACTCTTATTCTTTGAGTTCCAGAGCAATTAGTGAATAGCTTTGCTTTGAAAACTGTATTCGAATTCAAAGAAAGTATTACTTAAAAATAAGTCAGCAATTTCTTTCCTGAGAAAAGTTTATCTCCATTAAGAAGTCCCTAATCATATAAAAGTAGAAATAATAGAAGCCAGCAAAGTTGAGCACAAAGAACCACATAAGTAGAAACAATTTCATTGGGCTGAAATAATCCCAAACCTAGATTCACTGGAAGACATTCTCCTTCTAGTAAAAAACAGACTGCAGCCACATGTCTCTCACTTTTCTTGATGGCTAAGCTGACTGTCAGATGACATTATTTTGGTTTAAGTATGAACAAAAGCACTTTAGCCTGATATTCTTTAACATGGCTGGAGCCGAAACTCAGGAAATACCTTAAAGACTTAAAAACAGTTTAAAGGGATTGGAATGGCCAAAGGGAAACATACAAAACATTACCAGAAATACACAAACTCTTGAGTTTAGTGTACTGAATATATTTTTCGTTAGCACAGAACTTTACAGTAAATGTTCACAGTCTAATTAAGTAACACAGATATAAAGACAGACAAAGGAAAGGATGTGCTACTTGTAATATTAAATGTGCCTCAGCCTTGAATTGTTGGAGAATGCTTACCTGCTTACAGCGGCGCTGTGGAGGTAGCACCCTCCGGCTACCAAGAGCTGACCATGCACACTGCATCTCTACAACTAGCTGTTCAGGACATTGACATTGGTAGCGTGAAGTTGGCCTTGGTGGGAGTAGGTACAGCCTCGGAACTAGCAAATACTACTGATCAGGTGCTATTTATTGTGGCTGTTGCTTTTCAGACAGCTGCAAAACACTTCCTAGCACTCCCCTAGACACCAGCAGGGAAAAGAAGGGAAGGGATGGAGGCAGAAGAAATGGCATGCAGAAGGAGGTGGTACCAGAAATAATACAGCTTTAGTGCCCGTTAAACAGACCGTTATTCCTACAATAGAGCATAGGAGAAAAGAGGGAATACACATGTTCAAGAAGGACACAGAGAATTAATTAGGGTGGAGTTTTGTGTAGATCTAAAAGAGTTTTGAGTCTTACCCCAGAGCTCAGTGATTCACATAATATGGACTTTCAATCATTCACTTCCAAAGCAAATGAAAACGTAAGGTTTCTAATTCTTACTCAAAAGTTATTATTAAAGTATGCAGGAAACAGACCTGGGACTATTTTAAAGACATACTGGAGGTCCCTTAGTGCTCATGGAACTTCCAGAGAAACACTGAATGCTTTTAGGTTGTGTTGTTGTTCTGATTTGGATCTAGAATCTCTTCTGATGGCTCAGTCCCCAGCCTGTGACACTGTTGGGCTGCTGGAACCTGGAAGAGGGGGCCTCTCGGGAATAAGGTGGGTTGCTGGGAGCACAGCCTTGCATATCTGGATGCTTCTTTAGTTTATCTTGGTGACTGAAAGCTCCCTAACATAGTTGTGAAAATACTACTTTTTAAAAAAGATTTGAGATGTATTTATATACATATTTATGGGCTATGTTATGATAATTTGATAAATGTATACATGTATAGTAATCAAATCAGAGTAAAAAGCACTTTGTAAATCCTGCTGTGGTGAGAGTCTACCTCCCCCACTGAAAGAAGGATGCCAGGATGGAAATGAATGAGAGGCTGCCTCTGGAAGGCCCCTTTACCTCAGAGCTTTTCCATTTCAGTGCTATTGGCAAAAAGCTGGGCAGTTCTTTGTTGTGGAGCGGTACCCTAGATGTTTCAGGGTGGCTGGCAACAGCTCTTCTCTAAGTGCACCAGAATCAGCAGCACTTCTTCCAAATTATGATGGCCCAATATTCAGATACTGACAATGGCCTTTCAAGGTCAGGGCATCTCTGACTGAGGACAACTGGTCTCTCTCACAGCTTCTTCTCCTGGTCCTGAATGGGGTGATGAGTGAGGTGACCTCTCACTACAGAGCTGAGATTCAATGCTCAACATACAAGGTTGATTTCACCATTGTAGAAACTGCAGAGAGAATTGTATGATAATATTCTACAGAGATCAAATGGTTTATTGAATTGGTATATTTGCTGAGCAATGTCACACTTTCAGGAAAATAATAATTAAGTGACTAACATAATATATAACTATTAAAGTCTTAACTTTTGCATCTCCCCCCACCCCTAAATCAAGTAAGGTTAACATAAGTTAATGTTAGGACTTCTCTGTATGTCTTCTGTTAAAGCGAGAAAACTTGACCTCCCTCACAAATAATATATTTTTACCACATTAATAAGTATACCCTCGTTTAGACAAATAGCTGCCTGATGAAGGAAGTGTTTCTTCTTCATCCTTACTTTCCTACAACCTATGGTATCACTTATTGCAAGGGAAAGATTTTTAGTCAACTGTTTTAGTCAATAAAAGAAACTGCCGGGCATAGAGGCACATGCCTGTAGTCCCAGCACTTGGGAGGCTGAGGCAGGAGGATTATTGTGAGTTCAGGACCAGCCTGGACTACAAAGTGAGCTTAAGTCCAGCCTGAACTGCACAGCAAGACCCTGTCTCAAAAAGAAAAACAAAATATCTTTCAAAGAATATCACTTCATAAGACACAAGGCAGGAGCAAAGTTAGTTTTCATGCAAACACAGGAGACAGAGAAAATTGTGGGACCAACGATGCTTTTCAACTAGGAAGTTAGGCAGAAGGGCTTACGATCGCAGAGTTTTAAAGAAGTGAGATTGCCAGGGGAAACAGTTCATAGGGGATTTTTTAAGGGGCTGGCCTTGATTATTTATTCTCCCTGCTACTTGGCCTTTTCTCCCCGCCCCAGCACTCGCGACTTGGTGATGGGGCTTCCTGTAGAATGCACAAGACTGCTGAAAGCACTGCTTCTGGATCTTTGCATTTTTCTGGTGTGGTAAATTGCTCATCATCATTGGTTAACTTCCCAACTTGAGCAACTTCTGACTTTTTACAGATGGTGCCTCACATCTTGCCAGGATGGTGGCATTCTTGGTACTGTAACATTTGCCAGTGTGAATACTCAGGAGAATGTTCTTTGACAGAGCAGAAATTGCCTTTCACAATATCTTGTTGGCATTTTACATATTGATTTAATATCTGTAGTAGCTCTGAGAAAGATGCTTGGTATTTAGTAATTGATATTTCTAGTGGCAAAAAGTGTAATCATATACTTATAGCGGTATATTATTTGGAAGATTTTTTGTTAGTGAAAGCGGTATAGCTTGTCAGATATATTCTGGTGTCGGCATCAGTTTCAGTGATCATGAATTTACTTTCTTAAAACTGCAGTTCAGTAACAATTATCTGCCAGACTATCATGTTCCATAGGAAACTCGAGCCTCAGAAAATTGCTGTCAACTGTTTTGATTACTCATTGGTTTAAATGCCAGTGCGTTCGTCTTGGTTGTCATTCTCCACAAATTACAGCTGTCATTTCTTGCTTTTAGAAATAAATCAGTCTGGCATTTTTTAAGACATCCCTTGGAGGGTGCAACAAATGTAATCATATATTCATTATATATATGTGTATATATATAAAGACTGTGTCCTCTTTATGAGTATGATCATTTTATTTATGCTTATACAATACTGAAAGGTATGGCAGTTACAAGAAATCTTTCACTGACATACACAGAAACAGAAAGTACACACATAACCTTAAGAAATGACTTAAAACTTAAAAATAAATGTTTACTGTGATGCTAAGGAGACTTTACCAAGAATATTCCCTTTCCATTACCCATCATGTTTAGATTTTCATCATGTAAAGTTAACCTATGAAATTTTCTTTGTTTTCATCACAAGTGCAAGTAAAGTTAACTCTTGAATGCAATAATCTGTTAAAATCCTAGTGCTTAATTGACTTAAGAATGAAACCATTTCCTCACAGTAAGTTCTGAAGAAAGGAGAAAACTTTCAGAGAGTAGGCAAAGGGACCGGAAGGCCAAATGAGTCTTTTATGGCTTTGTTTGACATGATCGCTGCTGACAAGAGACCAAATGAGGATGGACAGGCAGGTGGAAGCTGGGATACACCCATCATTTACCTCCTACCAAGAACTAATAAAAGTAAATAATAACTCTCAAATTCTTGCAAGCAACACCAATTCTCACCATCTTTTTCTTGAAATCTAGGTAATTAGGAATAAATTTAATTTTTCATACATATTTTGTATAAATAAAGATAAGTGTGGCATTTCTGTCATTACTCTTAAAAGAAATTGGGTAAAATGCTGTGCTGTGCATAAAAGGTGTATACTACACTAGTTACAAATAACTTTATTTCTCTTCCACTCATTTTTTTGAGTGTGGAGTTTTTATTCCCAGGAAGTTCTATGTGAGAGCAGAATGAAAAGAAACAGTTATTGGAAAATGTGGCTTAGTTTACCCAGCCTTATCACTTAATTATTGACTATTGGCATAATCAATCATTTATCTTCATGACATAGACAGACTTTTTGAAGAAAAGTGGTTAGATGCATCTGAAGTGATCTGTTCCCATTTAGAGGCTGAGGACAGAAGGGTAAAACTAACGTATATAAAGAGGAAATTTTTACCATAGCTACTTGACTGCCATACCCAATATTTCCACATCCAATATTCAGAAAGTTGAGAAGGTTAAACACACACATTTCATTTGATTTCTCCCATTGTGTTATGTGTTTAAAATATGTACTCAGTTGTGTTTTTGTATTCTGCAGACAAAAGGCTAGCTTACTTAAATTCTACCACATGTATCTGAAATTAAAAAGATTTACTCTTTTGTTTTTAGTAAGTCATTAAATTAGCTTATTCAGTGAACCCAATTGTTTAAAACGTGGATTTGACAGACTATGAGTATAGTTTATTAATTGAGTCCACATTTATGTCACAGATGAGTACCATTGCTACTAAAATCATTCCTTCTTATGCAAAAAATAAGGAAAAAATGAATAGATTCGTAAAAGTATACCTTGGACCAAGTGTGACATTAAGAATTAATCATTTAAAATTTTATTTTAATTCCTATATATCTCTAAAAACTAACTTTATCATAATTTTCTTTGTGATGAAAACTGATTGGGAGCCTGAATGGAAGTTTCTCTCAGTGTCTGGGTATAGAGCTTTCACTGGGCTTATATCTCAGAAAATTGTTTGTAAATGACTTGAATATTATATGGAGAAACTTATAAAATGTGAGCCAGATATTTATATGTGAACTGTGAATTAATTTTACACTACAGGTATTTGGAATGACTAACTCGTGTTTTAGTCTTGTCCTCCTGACCACTCTCTTGTTCAGGGTTTTGCTGCCTTCTGTCTACCGGTTGGTATCTATTCTTAGGATGTCGTTCTTCCTGGAGGTGCACAGGTCTTCGTCCCTCTCGATACATAGCGAGATATTTTTCTCTTCATGCACTATGCTGTCCACTGTGTGTGCCCTTCATCGGAGAAATCAAATAACATTGTGATTTATAGTCATTACTTGTAATATACAGAGGTCCCTAATGTTGACCAGGTGCAAGGCCAGCTGTCCTAGGCAGCAACATGATCAGGACCCAAAATGTTGCTAGCTCGTAGAACACTAAAATTATTTTTCGGAATGGAAGCATTGACTTCATTCTTTCAGAGCTGGCTCAAGCTATTCAATGGGAGTTTCCATCTCATCTCTGTTTGGTACTTCTGTTCTATACTACAACTGGCACTCAGTCCTCTTACTCAGCTTGATGGGTACATATAAACATTCCTGCATCTTGGTCCAGTTACATAGCCAGAAGTGCACTGGTGCTTGCAGAGTTTGCAGCCGAAGTGGAGACTGTTCAGCATGTAGAGACTCGAGGGCACCTCACTGCCACCCCTTGAGGCACATCAGGGCTGCCCAACCAAGAGAGCTGCTAGCAGGTCTGTGGGGAAGACAGAGCTGGAGAAAATGAGGACGCGCACTCTGGGAGGTGAAAACGAGACTCATACCCCAGAAAGAATGGAAGATGAGCATCGCAGGGTTAACAGTTTGGATATTAAAAAGGAGAAGAAGAAACAGGTTTTTAAATTGAGGGAGATTTCAAATGATTGTTTCCAAATTGTTTTTAAAATCTGAAATTCATAAGCTGCTTGAACTCTGGCTAGCTCGATAGAGCATGGAATGTAAATAGCCACGACCCCAGAATCTTTTCTCCTCTACTCTCAGTGGTCTCTCACTGCATGAATATATGCTACTCCAGCTTTCCACATTGGTGTATTTCAGCAATGTCTTCAAGTGACATGTATTTGTGTGTAAACACAGCTTCTGCTGCAAGTTTAGATATGCACATTTGCCTAACTAGTTGCCCAGAGAAGCAAACCCCTGTAGCTAGGTTAATTTTTCCTGCCCTTCCTCTCCCTCTTCTGGTTTCTCTCCATCACTTCATAACTAACTTTTCCGTGCTTTACCCTCTTTGTTACTAATCGGTGCAATGCAGACAGTGTTAATCTCTTCTCTTTGCACTCTGACTTTTTGTCTAAAGCTGTCTGGCTCTTTCTTAAGTGCCACCCATCTCGCTCCTCTTTGTGCTGTATTGTATTAAAGTTATAAATTTATTCCTTCACTTTCCACAAGACTTTGAATGACATCTGCATGATGGGAGGGCCAACTTTTCACCCTTGTGAAACATTTGGGAAGGAAAATGACTGTTTTCCTATCAGAACTCCAACAGAAAAGCAGTGATAATCTTCAAAATATTCAACAACCTGTATAGCAGTGGCATTGGGTGTTCAGAAAAATCTCTGCCCCTACAACACTAGAGGTTCACTGCTCCAGCCACTAGGCTTTTCTTCAAAGGATTGTGAGAGAGTCTGAGAATTTTTGTGAAGATTGACGTCCTTGGGGCTACAGGGGTACTGAAAGAGCTCAGCAGTTTCTCACTGGCAAGCATGGAAACATCTCAGTATTTGTACACATGGTGTATATTATGCTTTAAATATAAAATGCCCCCCATTTTCATACTCTGAGGTAAGACCTGGTCAGAAGGGGTGAGTCCCTTATGGCATGACTTGGAGTGATATATTTTGATCCTTTACTTCTCCTTTTTCTCTGTGCTTCTTGTTCATCTTAATGGGAGACACTCACCTCCACCAGATCCTGCCACTAAGTGTTCCTATCTTGGAGCTGGGCTATCATGGACTGAACTCATCTAAATTATGGCTCAAAATAAGCCTCTCCTCATTTAAGTCCCAGTGTCCAGTATTTTGACAGAGTGAAAAGAAAACTAATACAAGAAAATGGTACCAAGAATGAGATCATTGCTCTGGCTGGTACAGAAGCTATGATTTAGAAGATATCAGACATGGCTTAAGGAAGAACTTTGCAACATTTAGAGATGCTGGCTAGTGCAACCTAAGAATGTTTGGAGCCATGGTTGGTGGGAAGTGCTGGTTGCAGCTCAGAAGACCTTAATGGCAGTGGAAGTTCAGACAATAAAGGCTACATGCAGGAGTTTTTCACTGGAAACAAGGATTCCACTAGCAGCTGGACTAGAGGCCAAGTGTTATTCTTTAGCAGCCAGTTTGCATTCTGTCATATTCTTACAATTTGCAGGAAACTTAATTTGAAGATGAAATACTGATAGATCTGGTGGAGGGAAGGAATTTCAAGGAAGCCAAACATTCAGGGTGTAGCATGGGTACTGTTGGCTACTTTAAATCAGATTTATAGTAAAAATCATGATGTAATAAATTTACATTTCACAAGAAAAGAAGACCATTCAAAGTTAGGGACAAGAAGAACAAGTTTGCTCAGAAATCATTAAGAAGAAACCAAGTACTATGGAACATTACAATAAGAAAGAAAACCTAAAAATGTCCCAAGGAATGTCCAGATCCTAGCCATCTCAGGATTAAAGGTGTAAAAGCACAAAATTTTTATTTGAAAGGACACTCCTTGCACCACCCGAGAAGGGTCACCAAGGGAACTGGTACCCTCAGATTTATTTCTCTATGGTAAGTCACCCCAGGACTCCAAGACCACTGCAGCCGAGGTCCAAGGGGTCCAGACTCCCTCCTGAGCTGCTGTTAAATCTTGGCAACATGCACTTGGTGCTGGTCTTTGAGTCATGCAGAATGCAAGAGTTGGATTACAAAGACTTCCTCACAAAAGCCTGGCATAAGGCCTGGGAGGCCAGGCAAAAGCATGTGACGGGGCCATAGTACCTGTCGGTTTCCCCTGTGACAGTGATAAAGGAAACTCTGAGAGTGAAGTCAAAAGTGCACTGGAGATGCAAAGAATTTGGAGATATCAGAAGTATGTATTGTCTTATGAGGAAAATGCAAGCAGTGAACAGAGTCAACCAGAGAAAGAGAGAGAGACAGAGAGACAGAGAGGGAGATCTTGTGGGCTGCAGTAGGCAAGGCCATAGAGATGGAGTTGCCCAAGTTCTTTGGAACTCACATTTCACCAAAACCTACCCTGGGTACCCAACTTGAAGCTATAGAATTTGATGTGTGCCCTGGTGGTTTTGGGTCTCACATTTGTCTAATTCCAACCTATCCACCTATTCCTCCCTTTAAAAGTGGAAGTAATCACCCTTTGTCATTGCGTAGTAATGTTGTTTTTATTTTCACAGGAGCTCATAGCTAAGAGTTTGCCTTGAGTCTCAGTGGAGACTGAACTTGGCTCTTCTAGCAATGTTGTAGCTGTCAAGATTTTGGCAATTCTCAGAGATGAGCTAATGAGATATGTGTGAGCCCTTTTGGGACAGGGATAAAATCTTGTGACTTAGACCTAAATGTCCCCCCACAGTGTTATTCTCGGAAGTAGGTCTGGTCTGAAGAGATAGGTCACAGGGAGTGGGATCTGGAAGGGTGTATCCTCATTCTCAACTCCTGCCTTCACTGTCTGCTTTCCAGGGAGCAGCCCTCCTCCTCCAGCCCTTTACACTTGTGTGCCTGCCTTGGAGCCACATGACCATGGACTGAACCCACCGAAACCACTAGTCCAAATAACTTCTCCTTTAAGTCCTGTGAATCAAGCTTCAGTCTCAGCCCTGGCAAAGCTGACTAGGACAGTGTAACCTGTTTCACTAGCTTCAAGAATAATATGTACCTATAAACAGAAGCTCTGTGTTGTTTCTTTTGCCTCAATTTTAACCAATTCCCTGTTTTTAAAAATTGACAAAACTGAAGAGTTCTCAGGAATACTAATAAAACCTTGTATTCCTTTTAATTCAACAGTTTTACTCTTTATAAATTGTAAATCACAAATCTGAGTAGTATTTTTAAAATTACAGATTATCTTTTTCTTATTTAATGACATTTCAGGATTAATGACATTTTTCTAATTTATTCAGCAAATACTTAACATGTTCCCACTGTTGCCAAGCACTGACAATATGACAGGTAACGCAAAAGACAAATTGTGGCCTACATGAAGAAGATATCCTAAGCTGGAGATTTTAATAAATAGTTTAAAATGTGGGAATGTCACAAATGTGGATTGCATGTTGTAAAATCTATATGTATCCTGTGGCCTTATTTGGACATACCATACTCTTTCAACAAGATTTCACAAGTCAGAATGTACTTTTTTTAATATGTTGTACATGCATAGGTGTGAGTGTGTGTATTTTCGTATGTCTAGTAGGGGAAAAAAACGAAACTGAAATTCTATGTGCTGGGAAATATAGAGAAATAAAAGGAATAATTCCTTATGTGGGAATGTTTAAATATTGTTTGCAAAAATATAAAGTATATATCAAATACGGTTATGCATACATGTGGTAATATAAGTTTCAAATAAATGCTCCAGTGTTCTACAATATGTGTTAATAAATTAGACCAAAGGAGATCATTGTAAGCAAAAATGGCTGAGACATATTTATGCACTCCTGGAGGCCTGCTATCTCCTAGACCTCTCAGTGTCCTTTGACAGAAGGATTCCTATGACTTGCTTTATCCCAGGTTAGAAAGTGGGCATTCTGCTTTTATTTACTCATATGCATCTTAAAAAGCAGCACAAAGAGAAATGACCTAGTGTGAGAAAGCTTGAAAGTTAAGTACACCAACAATTTAGTTTTGGATTTCATGTGCTGTGCTGGCAGATGAGAGGGAATCTATCTCTAAACAGTGTTTCATTGTTACCACAATAAGCAAACCCTTTTTTCCAAGAAGCCTGATGGGGTGCCTGGCTGTTAAGTGCTGGGGGATTAGGTATCTTATGCACTAAATTGACTTGCTACATAAATATAGAGTTCTCAGTTTTCAGAGCATGTATATTTTAAAAAATATATTTAATGAAAGAAGTCAGCATGAGAGTTGGTATTTCCCCTAAAATATTGAATAAAGTGAAACCATGGGGTCATAAAAATAAACCCATCTGAATCTTCTGACAGTTTTGCAGAGGTGTGTGGGAGAATTTTAGAAAAATTGGAGAGACAAAGAATGAGTTGCAGATGGGATAAATGTGACAGTTTCTGTAGGTGACCATGTGGTGTAATCCTTGCTGCCCGCATCTCGTCGTGTCAGTTATGATGGATTGCGCCAGTCTTGTCGGAAGCCAGCATCCTGAGAATTTTGCTTGCAATGCAAATACAGTTGCCTCTCTTGATTAGTGCTTCTGTTATTCTCTGAAAGCAGAACAAAACAAAAAACCACCAATCTTTGTCCGAGCCAGAGATTCTCAAGTCAATAACGATAGTTATGCCACTTTTAAAAAATGAAAAACAGCACTCTAAATTAGGCGTTGCATGGACAAAGAACATTTGTGTATTTTAATAATATTTTAAAGTACATAAATTTTATGCTTTCAAAAAGGCCTATGTAAAACATATTGGAACACAGCAAAAGATCAACAGATTGAACTCCAATGAAAACAGTGAATTTTCTGTTTCACATCTATGAGCGTTCTATAACAGGGTGGTTCCAAAGACCTATATGGCACTTGTAGAATAAAATAGCCCTCATGATGGAAATTGTTTTGTTGATAAATTTGTACCTCTTGATTCTAATAAATGCAGTATTTTCTGCTGCAAAACTTTTCAATCATTCCCAATGCTCATACAACTTGAGGTTATTACAGAATATTGCTTAGTTCTATGGATTCTCACCACTAATACAGATTTTCACAGCTTAACACTTTATCAATAAACAGCCATGTGAAATTTAAAGGCAACTCCAGTGTTGTGGAAGAAATTCTTCCAAAAGTCAGCGAAAGATGGTTTGAGAATGCCAGGATCTACCAGGTGTGCCTTCCCTGTAAAAGAAACAGCTGAAATGTTTGCTGTTTTCCGTGCAGCCTGGTGTTTAGGGTGTGAAGGGGACAAGCCAACGATGATGAGCCTTTCCTTCACTAAGTGATTTTAATGAAGTACTATACATGCATTTATTTAAGATCAGCATCATGATTTCTGTCTCATAGAGACCACCCTACCTCTAAAAAGTCCGTCCTTGACCACTGAGAGACAATAAGACCTAGTGGGAAAGATATGAATAACCTGTTTAATTTGCCTAATATGCTATGTTGACAAGATTCTGTACATCTTCTCAAAACTCTGATTACCAGGGATACTGCCTCAGTGCAACTTCACAGGTCATTTTGTTCTTCGGTTTCAGAAGCACACACATGAGTCTCTAGACACAAAGATACAAGAGTGCTCCCCTAAAACACATATTTTCCAACATAGACAACAGAAAAAAAGTCTACCAACCAATCAGTCAGTCAGGCTCTTTATTTTCTTTCCTGGTTTTGAAAATATCAATTTTTGTTAGATGTTTCCTCTTTTCCTTCCAAAGTATATGAAACCTTAGTAGTTGTATTTGTCAAACAATTGTCAGGCCATGTGGCCCTAGTTATGCATGTATTATTTAAACAAAATTCCAATCACTAAGATTAGCAGCATATTATGTGCACATGGCCTAGAGATTTGGACCTATCCATATTTATTGGCATTTACTTGTATGAAATGGTACATTCATAATTCATACATATTCTGTCATTTGAAATCCTGTACAGTAAACACATATGTGTCTATACATGTGAGCTAATGTGGCCTCTGTCTTATCAGTTTATGATAATCGATGTGCTCTTTCTACCTTTCGCAAACTTTATGCCCAATTTGAACAAAGCTGTATTGTTTTGATTTATGAACAAAGGGTTTCCTAAAACTTCGGATGTAGATTTAAGCCAGTGGACTCTTATTTTTTACTATTTGTGTATAAACTTAAAGATTTGGATTAATTTTACTGCAGGGTTGCTCAGTTTCACCCATGCTGACTCTCCTCCAGCAAAACAAAAGTTAAATCTTGCTAATCATGTCATTTAATGATTTAATGCTCTCCATTGAGAAAAAAAAGTTATTCAAATAGATGTATCCTAGTTCCAGGAAGAAACTCAATAGTAGTAACTTAAAAATATGGGTTCATCTTTTTTAAGAAATTAGTTTTAAAAGATTCTGTCTATGATTTATAAGGATTTGTTATATTTTGGCAGCATTTAAAGATGATTCTACTTTTTTTTCTTTAGAGTTGTTTCTCACTGCTGTTTCTTTCTATAGCATTATTAAGAATTATAACCTGCAATTAAAATGCTCTTGTCCTGGTATTTTTGAAATAGATTTCAGCAAGGCTGATTGGTAGTTTCAAAATAAAACCAACTTAATCATATTCATACTTGGTTCAATTTGATTACATTTACCCACCTACATTTATGCCAGATGTGTGTGTGCTGTTACTGTACAGAATGCCAAGGTTAGCCCAGTAAACACCTTCAAATATGATACCTTAGCACTTCCTAAAAACAACAGTAACTGTTTAAAAGTCATTTTATTTGTGATTTTACTAATTTTAAGCTTTCAAACATTATCCAAGTTTGATTCTCATATTTATACTGGCACACAGTGATGAAAGTGAGCAAGGAGATATTAAAGGGAATTACACTTTTTGTTCTCTCCAAATACTGAAAAAATATAGTCCTGTGTTAAGAAACATTTTAATATAAAACTACTAGATAATTAGGAAGAATACGTGACAGTAAAGATATTTTAGCTTTTACATTTTTTATCACATTGGGTCTATTTTTTTCTTTTCCACTTTTATTATTAACCTTTTTATAGAAAATTGGCTTACCAAGAATTTATGAATTAATAAGTCTATTATAATGATGAATGATAATTACATTTAAATCCTAACTCATTCATCAGCTTGTTCACTACATGTCAGGTGACACAAGAGTGTATGATTACTTGTCTGGTGAGTATTTTTCAACTGATTGTTATACTTCCTTGAACTTTAGATCCTCATACCATATTTTTTAAAGTGTGATAAAATGCAGTTAAGTAGTTTGACGAAAAAATTACAGATCATGCTATAAATAACAGAAGAAGTGACTTTAATATTTTTAGAAGATTGTTCTTAGGTTCAAGTGACACATGGATAGTACCCAATTTGGTTAAATGAAAAGTTCACCCACAGACAGTTTCAAGGGCTGCAGTCCTGGTGATGATACAGTAGCTAAACTCGTCATCATTTAGTGTCAAAGTGGGAAGTTTTGGATTTCATGGCACCAGAAACTTCTAGGATATGATTCAGTAGTCTTCATACTGTTTTCCACAGAGAGAGGCCCAGCCTCCATCCAAGCACACGCTAGCTGACAATTTGAGACACAATGAGACTACAGAGACTTTAGGGAACAGATGTGGGGCAGCTTAAAGTTTTCATTATGGAAATCAAAGTGGCGTAAAATTTTCACATTCACAGGTTGCATGTGGCTTTCCCTGTCTGGGCAGTAGTCAGTCAAGATATTTTGAAATTGCAAGCACTTTGTTAAAACACAAGTTCTTACTCCCTCCACCTCTGACAATGCATGAACTTGTAAAACGTGTGAACATATGATATCTACTGCACTTCAGGTTCAAATTAAACTTGTTGCGTGAACAGCACAGGACTCAAAAGAACATAAGATCTGGGAAACTTAGGTTGACTTTGCCTTTCCCCAAAGCTTCCTATAACAAAAATGAACATCTGGTGACGTTAGCAGTTGTGTGCTTGCCAAATAAGCATGTGTAAAGTTACCATCTATAATTTCTACCTGGAGATCAGAACTTTTCTAAAACACACATTTCTTCAAGCCTGGCAATCATGTTAGACACTGAGAATCTTCCTTCCCACCCTCTATTGAATGCCCTAGGATTATTTTAAATCTATTATATGACACAAAAATTTCTACAATCAGGATAACTTGAATGTTATACATACGCTCTCATAGGAAAGCTATCAGAGCCACACATTTTGAAAGAAAACCCTGATATAGCACTATGCATATAAAGCTGTGATTCTCAAATTTTATTATGCATCAGAATCACCTGGAGTGCACGTTAAAATATAAACTGGTTGACCCCCTCCCTGTGGTTCTTGATATGGGAGATCTGAGTAAGGCCAGTATTTTCAATAAATTATCTGTGTTTTTAATGAATTCTAAAGTGTGTTACTTTCCTGTTATTGCTATGACACATTACCACAGACTGAGCTGCTTTAAAAACACAAATTTGTTCTGACTTTTGGCGTTTAAAAGTGTGAAATTAGGTATTCAAGGCCCTAAAATCACTCTGACACCTTCTGGAGGCTTCTGAGGAGAATTCATCTCTTTGCTTTTCCCAGAGTTTTGAGGCCACTGGAGGCTCTTTGGCATAAGACTGTTCTGTCCATCTCCAAAGCCAGCAGCACTTCAGCATACAGTGATGGCACTCACCACGGGAGTGGGCACGTGTGTGTGACACACCCCGAGTATTGTTCTTTCCCCTGATCCTGCCGTCCCTTCTGTCCTGTCTGCCTCTTCAGCTACCCTTACCTCTTTTCTCTGACTGAAACTCCACTGCCTTACAAAGATTCTTGTGTTTACCTCGCAGTCAGCCAGATAACCCAGAAAAATGTTCTAAGGATTTTTAACTTCATCACAATTTTAAAGTCCCTTTGCCATGTGCAATAGCATAGTCACAGGTTCTGGGGATTGAGACATCTGTGGGGGATCATTGGTCAATTTCCAATACCGGGTAACATGAGTAATGCCATCACAGATGTCCAGCAATCTCTGCTGTATCTGTTATATTACAAAATGCAGTGACATAACCAAACAGGACTAAATTTTACATTTCAATCATGTTTTTCCAGAATAGATGTAAGCCATATTTTTCCATCTTAATCATAAACTGGGAGTTTAAAACAAAAGCAAAAATATTCAAAATTTAAGCCACTCCTAGTCCAATTAACTAAAAATTATTTCATATGTGACTCAGTCACCAGGACTTTCTAAAACTCCAGCATTTATTCACGTGCAGTCAAGTTTGAGAGCTACTGACATATAAACACACAAAACAGGATTGTGGAAGGTCCCAGACATCGGGTTACCAAAGTCAATTATAATTGTTATGGAGTATATGTAAAATTAATAATTCAAGGGACATAGGTATTCTTTTTGAAATAAATAATGCATGATTTCAGCATTACAGGTAAAAAAAATACCCTATATCTTATCTTGAGTTCCACACTGAGCCTGTGCTCAGCTTAGTCTGAGTATATCTCCCGTATTATTTCAGTCCCTTTTAAAGATGAGAGCTATGAAATTCAGGGAGATACGCTGCATAGTTAATGAATCACTTAATTCAAATTTTAACTCAAGGATTTTTGCCTCTGAAGCCTTTCTATTACAATACCACACTGCCATAAAAATTCTAAAACTTTCATTAAGAGATGCAAACTCAAATAATTATCAGTAGCATGAATGAATTTGTATGATTTATGGAAGACGCTAGGCATGACAACGAAAGTAGAAAAGCAGCGGACGCCAGCCATGCTTAGCGATGGAGGAGTGGATGCTGCTGTAAAATACCATGGCCAAACAAAACATACCCACACCGGATTGAGACCACCGGGCTGCCAGTGTGCTCCTTCTGAAATACAGTATATTTTCCATTTAAATGTCAATTTCCATTCTTTCTTCTTTCATGCTTTATTAATGTTCTCCGTACATAGCCTTACCCTTTGGGATATAATTGACAGTGATTACCTCCTTTTTTTTTTTTTTTTTTTGGCGGTACTGGGGATCGAACTCAGGACCCTGCGCTTGCTAGGCAAGCGCTTATTCCACTGAGCTATATCTCCAGCCCAACGATTACCTCCTTGAACCGCTCCTTCTTCTTTTCTCTCCCTAAAGTTACAAATTTGGAACATAAGCATGCACACACACACACACACACACACACACACACACACACACACACTCTTGCCCCGTGTCATCACAATTATTTGTCAGCAATCCCGCAGCAGCTCATCCTGGCAGTGCCACCATGAAGTGTGAATTTCCAGAACTAAATTCACTTTTTCAAACTGGAAGTTCATAAAGTATTTTATTTTTTGCCAAGGCCTCAAACTAAGACCAGACATAACACATTGCTCTTTTCCACTATACATATTTACTCAAGGAATTTAGTGTGCATGACTAAAATCATTTTTTCCATACATATTATAGCAATAGTGAGCTCTGTGATACCAACCAAATGGAGCTTGAAAGACTATTATGTGAAAGCCAAGTGTTACAAAGGTAGAAGTCAAAGGCACGCCTGATTTTTGTGGTGGTAGACACCAGGCTCAGTTGTTTACAGTAATGACACGCATTACAACAGTGCTACGCAGTAGTTGGGTTTAATATATCTCCGTGCAGATGTAGCCAAGCACTGGGCCAGGAGGCTTATGGTCTCAGCAACAAGGTTTCTCTGATGGTCTATAGTAATAGTTTATGTATTGTATTATTAGGAATATATGTAATGTTTCTTTCTAATGTGTCCAGTATCGTGCAGTTCCCAACTTCCTCTTTTAACCTCCATATGTACATAGGTTTACAAGTGAAAAGAAATTAAACAAATGTTTCAAATCAAACCAAGAAAATGCATCAGCAAGAACCTTTGTAGGACCTTTACGTGTAGTGTCATAAAACTCACTTCCTCCCCACCCACACAGAGGTGGGATGTCTGCTTGGGTCTAGCTATGAGCAAAGAATCTGAACCTATCTTGAAAAGAGTTATAACAAGCAGAAGTCTAGACACAAGAAGGGTGCCGCAAAGAGAAGTATTTAAAAGTCTTGTATTATCTCTAGTTGTGTCCATTTTCCTACAAAAGCCTCAAGAGTATCTTTCTTTACAGCTGAGTAACATTCCATTATGTGGAAATAGCACGACATTTCTATCCGTTCCTCAGTGGATGGGTATTTGGGCTGCTTCTCTGATTTAGCCATGGCAAATTACACTGCCGTAAACATGGGTGTCTAAGGCTCTATGTTACTCGCGTTGTTTTTGTGTTATTTTCTAAATGTATGTGTGTTTGTGAAGATTTTTTGTTCTTTTGTCTTTAAAATAAAACAAAAAAATTCAACAGGCAGCAGAGATAACTAAAAACCAGGAAAAATAAATAAATACATAAAAGTCTTGTATTGCCAAGACAAGGAAGTCATTGGGAATTCCCCTCAAAGGTTACCCTCAGTCTCCTGTGAACCCATCAGAAACGTTTCTCCAAGCTCAGTCTTCCTGTAGCACCATCTCCATTATTTCCATTTTCAGTTGCACGAAGGATGAAAGTTTTAGGGTTTTCTCAGTTTCAAACTAGAGCATATAATCTCTCCTGTCTCAGCATGAGCTTGTCTCCATAATCTTTGCCCAGTGTATTTATGAATTTTTTTCCTCAGCACGTTCTGTTGGTTTTAAATGCAGCACATTTAAGCCCAAACTCCTATTTCAGGACTCAGTCAGGTTCCGTCCTTTCTCACTGTTTTCTTTCCCATGATCCCCTGGGTTTAAATGTTACACCCCCAGTTCCTCCAAACACTTCATATCCGGCACCTTTCGTAAATACATTGATCTCACTTCTTTCCAAAGTTCCACGATATGAGACCCTCCCATTCAGGACTTTGGTTAGACATTTGTGTTAGCTAAGTCCCAGCTCTACAAACCAGTGATCTTTCTTTGTGTACAGCCTTGCCTTGTATCAGGGCACTGAGCATATCAGAGACATTCCCTGGTCCTTTCGCTATACTTACATGCCCTGAGACTTCTGTGATGTGCTCACAACCCATAGTGATCTATAGTCGGCTTTATTGTGTACATGTATCCACAGAGAGCTTCCCTTTGGTACTGACTGTCATTTTTTAAATGTCCCCTGTTTTACCTTGGGATAGGAAATGGTTAATTTCCTAACCTTACCATCTTACTATTTTTCCTTCAAGTACTTTGATGTTCACTCCAGAGCACTTTCCCTGATGGTTCTTCTCTCGTTAGGTTTAATTTTTATTTTGATGCCAGGGTTAACTTCCTAACTCAGGTAGCCAATGGCACTATGGGTGCTATTGTTGGATAGTTTTTCCTCTCCCGAGCCACATTGCCCAGCACTTTCAAGACTATAGCATGTACTTCATAGAGACAGAACTTCTTCCAGCCTCATGCCGTGGTCTTTCATTCCTCTGTGCGTAACTGTGACTTCACTGAAATGCCCTTTTCCCTACAGTTCGTCTGGTCTGGACACCGTCCTTGACTCCCCCAAGTAGGGATCAAATTTCCCTTACTATATCTCAGTACGCTGCCTCATTTCACATCTTACACTTATGGAAACTGCATTTTAATAATTTATGTTCATATCCATCTACTGTCCCACACTGCCAGCTCTTTTGCTACAGAAGAGCCCACTTTTAACTGAAACCAAAAACCCATGGAGCAAATCTTTGCTCCACAGATTGAAGGCAGAAAGAACAGTTCAGCCCAGTGAGAAGATACAGAAAAATGTGATATCCATGAGGATCCTGTAAAAATATTAAAACAGACAGGAAATGGAACTACTTTATTTGGCTGGTGTCAGGAATGCGAGAGAGAACTGGGAAACAAATGGCAGTTTGAGAAGGATGAAGATTAAGGACTTTACTGCTAAATGGAAACAGCCGGGACTCTTGGCTCAGAGCCGCAGCCTGCTCTCATTAGAGAAGGGTAGACCCTGCCAGTGAGGACTGGAGAGTAGCCGGCTTCCCTGCAAACTATTTGCTTATTTAAGGGATTTAAGGTCCAGTGTACCCAAGGCCTGAAAATATCAGTTTTGAGAAAACTTCTAAGTTATTCCTCAAAACAGTGCAAAGTGTTAGGAGCCTGTCTGAGAAGTGGGTGCAGGGTGAAGTCTGAGCGGCAGCCACGACTGGAAGTGAGCGATGTAGGTGCGCGACACGTGTGCAAGGTAGGACAATGAGTTCCAAAGATGCTTCTTGGTCAGATCTTTTTTCAATGGACTCCCAGACTAGGGGAATAAGCAGAAACTTTCTGTTTGTTTCTATACTGTGGGATGTAGGAATACGTTATAACAGGACAGAGGCAGAGAAAGAGAGAGAGATGGAGAGAGAGGGGAGGCAGGGACCGAGACACAGACACACAGACACGGACAGAGACGGGGAAACAGGCCCAGGAACAAACCTCTGCTGAGGCAGCGCTGTGATGTGCACAAATACGTTACAGATTATTTTTAAAATCAATGAGCTGGGATCTGGGGATTCGTTTTTTTTTTTTTTTTTAATGCAGTGGTTAATGAGGCTCTTAAATTTTAACAGAATTCATAATTAAATGATAAGTTTTAACTGTTTGAAATATTCTCAAACTCTTTTCCAATTTACAGTCCCTACATCCAATTCATCTAAACCTTAAAAAGGAGAGAACCAGAGCCCGCAAGGAAACCAAGCATAGACCCCACGCAGAAGGCAAAGACCTTGCACAGAGCAGACACGTGACCAATTCACCCACACAAACACCACCCCTTCACTCCTGCCCTCTTTGTTTCAGGCTGTGGACATAGCAAGACAAAGCCTTATTTGTTCCATTCGCATCTAATTGTACTTGCTCGTGGCCCTGGAGCCGCGGGCTGCCAGACTAAGTAACTCTCGGAGGGCACACCTTGGGCAAGCCTTCTGAGTTTGCTCAGTTGTAAACTGGCAGAACATGTGATTAGCCAACAAGTCAAGCACAGTGGGGATCCCCTGCTAATTCATTCATTCTTTCATTTCCCATGTAATGCAACGATGCTCTGATTGTAAAGAGTGAACTCAGTAACTGAGGACATTACGTCTGAACCAGCTGAGATACTCAGAATCCAGCTCTGTAAATGCTGGTGGCTGACAGCAATGACCTGCTCTCCTGTTCAGTGGTTGAATTCATTCTTTTCAGTACCGACTTCTAAATTCCAGAGCTGTCACTTCAAGTTTTATCAATAATCACACAGTGAACCTTGAACACAAACACATACACACACACACACACACACACACACACAAGAATGCACACACACACAATTTTCATTCCATTCTATTTGTTCATCGACCTAGAAGTTATTATCATAACATATGGTATTTTACTTCACTTGCAGAATAAATATGATGGGAGAAAGATAAAATTAACTTGTATGGAAGCTTGCCTCATAAAGGAGGAAGCACTGGTTACTGGACAAATGTGGCTTTACTACCTGGAGAAGCTCAGTCCCCACTGGTATAAAACCTGGAATCACGTAGATAAAGAAATAGGGCCGAATGTAGATCTTCAGAATAAAAAAAAAAAAATGGGGCAGGAAATGCCTGCAAAGCAAAGTTACTACCAATAATATCATTTATGCTTTTGCTTTCTCTGGATCAGATCTGCCAGAAGTTTAGCAGTTCATAAACTGAAGCCAACTTTATGAATGATCATTTAATTCTTGGAAAGTAACCATAAACTAAGGGGAGAAAATACTGAGATGTTCATCCTGGCAGCAGGCAGCAATTCCAGGCCCAAAAGCTTAATGGGCCTGATCTGAACGGGACGTAACAAGATGACCACCCTGATGTGATAGAGTCCGTGTCCTCCAGCGGATGAGAAATGTTCCTTCCCCTTTTGTGTTGGAACACAGGAGCATATAAGGTGCCGGTTAAACTGAGTAATGTTGCATAACTAAATTACAGGGTTTTGTTCAGTTTTCCAGCAGCACATAAAGCTCAAGCTGGAAGTACTGTTTTAATGCAAGGCCTGAATAAGCAGTTTCTTATAGTCCTGTTATACCTAAGTAAATAGAAATGTTTTCCTTAAAATCCTTACTCTGTAATGCTATGCTAACAAAAGCTATACACATAAATGAAACTTATATAAATAAAGTGAACATAGATTGATGTTTTTTGGAGTGAATTTACAATTTTATGAAATAGATTTAGAAGAAATGTGGAAAGGAATTAATTTGTAATTTGATTTCAAGTGATCACTCTAAATTTTTACAAATGTAGATACTTAACTGTACATAATGCTTATTTTCTGAGAAAAAAACTAAACTGTTTATATGAAGTATGATATAGCTTTAGAGAGATTTTATTTGTTTTACTGGGTAATTTGTATTCAGTATGCAGAAGGAGACAAAAGCTTTGCATTAGAAACTATGGGGAGACCCAGGCAAATGCAGAATTCTGTAGTTTATTTCATGGGGGTGAATCCTTCACGACCTAGAAGGCTGACCTGTAGATAAGACAGCTTGGTCTCAATAACACTTTGAATCTTTATACTCTCTGGGGCTTTGCACACCTCTTTAGACACAGGTCTTTGTCATTAATGAGAGGCACGTGAGTGGATCTCTGAATGACACTTTGGGGAATGGCGGGACAGATTTTTAACAAGCTGACCCTCCTGGCTATAACATGAAAGGCAACCCTGTGTTTAAGATAGTGCAGGAATAAAAGACAGAGGTGATTTGCACTGCTGAAGAAATAATTATTAGTTCCACATTGCTCTCTATGTGGTAGGTGGAGCAGAGGGTAAGGAGTATGTTCGAGTCTAGAAAATGGCTGTTTATTTTTCTTGCTTACAACAGAATGTGGAATTTCTAGAATTCCAGAGGCTTCCCCAGCTGATCCTATTCACATACCTTCTAGGGAAATGACAACAGACATTCTCTTGCTCAGCTCACTGCCCACTGTCTTTCAGAGTAGATTTGATGCTGCTGTGCTGACCAGTTCTCTGGGTGTCGTGTCACCAAGTCCTCCCAAGTGGGAGGAAACAAAGGGCAGGTGCGATGGAAGTTGGTAGGGGAAGCTCATTTGGTTCACATATACCGATTCATCTTGTACAGCTTGAACTTTAGTCTACTTTCCATTACCTGATACTGCCTGACTCTTACTTGGCACATGTACCCCTAACGTGTGATTTATATTTACTATGTCTAGGGAAATATATGGTGCTATTGTATATAAAAAATAACACATGAATTGATTAGAAGGTGTACAAAAACAATACATTGGAGTACAAACAAGGGTTTCCTATTAAAATTCTTAATTATATCATAATTATATCCATTGTTACTTTCAAAGAGAAATGTGGCTAGTTAACCAAACTTTAAAGAAACTAAAAAGTCTTAAGCCTCATAATTTATAAAATACAAATAAAGTTTTATAACTGTCCTTTCCTTTGACTTCTCACTATCCCTGTAAGTTACTCAGTAGAAGGAGCTCTTGCCCTTCATCTGGGTGAAAATGACTGAATATATACCATTGGAAGTAGAGGGAAAAGTAAGGATTAATCCCGTAATACTGTCTCTAATGGTTGCTGCTCAGTACTGGCAAATTATTACAGGTTAATCTTTTCTTTCTCTTGGAAGGTTTTTGGCTGCGTTAGAGGGCTGTGTCAAGGAAAGGCTTTTCTATCCCGCAAAAGTGTGGACTTAAGAACCGCATCTTTGAGCTCCTCCTCCTCCGCCTCCCAAGCATGGAGGCTGTCCTCCCCATTCCCTGGGTGAGGTTTGTACACCTGCTCAGAGGTTCTTTCCTAAAACCACCTTGTGTCCCTCTCTTTCCTTCTCTCTCACATTCTGTCCCTCACAAAGTGAGAGAAGGGAGCCACCCCTCTCCAGTGTACGGTAAGGGTCCCAACTGGAGATTTCTCGGGAAGGAGTGAGACTCTCATCCACTTAGTCCTCCAACAGAGTGGAGTATATCTCAGTGTTTCCTATTTTTTTAATGGAAAACAACAGAGTGGAATATTAGGCAGGCAGTAAAATGTTCATGATGCTAGTAAAATAAAAATAAAAATAACAAAAGAAATACAAAGTCAACTCATGGAAAATAGATGTCAGGGTATAAAATTTTACCTGTAGTGTAGTAATAACCACATTGCTATGTTTTTAGAAGAATCCTTCAAGTATCTATGAAAATATGATTTTAAAGTTCAAGAATATATCACAATGTTCATTGGTGACTGAGAACATCAGGACAGTGTTTGCTCTCTTATTAGAATGTTTTTCTAAAATGTCACATACTAGCATACATTTTTAAAATGTTAAAATGGTAATTAAAACATAAATGCAAATATTAAAGTGAAAATAGTGAACATGACACACTTTGCTTTTGGAAGATATAATCCGAGGTACGTCTTTTTGCTCCTTCCCCACATTAGATGTAATCTTAATCTCCCATCCAAAAGACTGCATCCAAAAAGACTCCAACCCCAGTCTGTCTCTTCCAGGGCCTTGGACACTCCTCTCTCCACCTTCTTACTCCCAACACCACTACTGTGCCAGGGTGTTAACTGCTCTGCCCACCCCGGATCTTGCTTTAACCTCAACTTAAATTCTTTCTAGATTTAGGAGTCTTACACAGGCTACCTATTCTAACTCGGGCACTTACGCACCTGTGGCAATGTATTTCCAGTTTCCTGAAGAGCTTGTGAAAAGACCTACTGTTTATAAAGCACCTGCTCAGCAAATGGGAGTGCTCGTAACCATAATCAGAGCTTTGTCTGTCTCCTGCATTCTTAACGTTGCTGCATGGTACATTTTTACACACAGATTTCCCCTCACAGCCAGTTAAGAGCCTTCTAGACCTCCTGTCAATCACTTTTGCCACTTTTCTTCATAAAATTCTATTCTCTGTTTCGATGAAGATGGGCCACTTTGTGCTTGGGTGCCCTTCTCACTGTCCCTCTTTGTAGGTGCCCCTCATCCTGTGCCCGCTGTTCCTTCCAGCTGTGTCCCAGCATTCTGAGATATCACATCTTCTCTGAAACCTTACGCAGCCCACAACCAGATTAGGCTATCAGCTCTTCTGACATCCCCAAATATTCTTAAAGACACATAATAGGTGACCAAAAACATGATGGATGTTTAAATTTAAAGGTGTATCAGAAAAAACTACATGGTCATCAATCCTCCTCCAAATGCTCTCTGTTGGCTTCAAACTCCCCCATTCCCTCACCCTGGCTGTTTCCTGAAGTAGTTCTGCAGGTCCTTTTTGTGTGTGTTTATGAGTTGTGATTTTTAAAAAATGCATTGAATTCTGTTGCCTAGTGCCATCCAGAAGAAGTGCAAGCATCTCAGATTATCCTGGGGGGTCCTCACCTGCCTTACTTGGCAGTTATGGCCCCTGGCAGCTGCTGGCTCTTCGTCACTGTCACAATGATCACCAAAAGTAAATGTTTTTAATTCATTCATGACATCAAGGCGACCACAAGAGTACAACTGAACACACCCCCCAAATGAAGGCTTCTAGCCCTGCTTCAGAACGTGGCCAGAACAATGGTTTAGGTATGTATGACATAAGGGAGAGCATTCTGAGTGGAACTAATGGTGATGGGTAATTGACAATTATTACTAAGCTCTTAAAGTTATCTGCTTCATAACACACACACACACACACACACACATTCATAAATACACAAATAAACATACCCCTCTCTAGGTTCTTAGTCTGTGTCAATTTGCCATTTAAAGTCACATCACTTTTTTTTTAATCACACCAAGTATAACAGGCAGTGAAACATCCTCGTTGGATAACTGTTCTTAAGGCATTTCCTGGGAAAGCGGTCTCCTCGGAGGGGCTGTGTCTGACCACCCGGTCTGCACAGGTCCTATGTCACTGTGACATTTTCCACATTTTTAGTTACCCAGTTTTCCTCCTTTCTCCGCTGTGCTGGCCTCAAACCCAGAGCCAGAACAGGCAGGGAAGCTCTCTACTACTGCGCCACACCCTCATCTGTCCTTCCCCTACCGCGCTCCCAACAGAGTCCTGCGTCTCACAAACAAAAAAGTGCCTTCCCTGTGTATACATAAAATTTTGTTTTTCAGTTTAAAAAGAAAAGAAAAAAACCAAAGTAACAAAAATAACTACATAAACAAAGCAGCATAGAGAACAATAAAAGGGATACAGAATTTCAAAACATGGCTGGGATAGGTGCGTTGCTGAGGTCTGTGGTTTATTGAAAGGAACAGTCAATGCTTAAAACTTTCTTTTTCTTCACCAGTTTTGCACACTTGAGTCTGGTAATCAGAATGACTGATCTGAAAACAACAACATGCAGTGTAAGAACCGTTGTTGAACTCCTACCATCTTGTATGGTGAAGCTCTGCATCATTTCCAATGTCTTTTTTTAATTACTTGTTACTGTCTTTGATTGTTTGATCAATCTTACATCTTACATCTGGTGGACTGAGCACCTTCCTCAGAAATAACACTGTGTAACGCAGCAACCACTGTTAATTCCTATCATTTTGTTTTGAGGTCATGTATCATTTTTGTTGTTTTTGTGTTGTTTTGATTTTGTCTTCATTGTTGTTTTGTTAGTTTTTTAATCTTTAAAATGTAAAATGCCCTCCTTAGCAGTCTCTAGTAGGTGTCCTCCTGACAATAAATGCTCCACAAAGGTGTGAAATTGAATTATAAATTTTGAAAAATATATCACCTCCCCTAAGCCTGGTAAGGAAAGTCCTAGTTAGACAATTGTTACTAAAATCTTATAGTTATCACCTGCATGAAACATACGTCCAACACATCGCACTTCCACATGCATACATGTGCCAACAAATACACACACTATAGCATCTTACTCTGCACTGTAAGTTGTGTAATGTTTAGGGAAGAGGTCTCGCAGGCACCGATCATGGGAAATCTTGAGAATGCTCTACCTGGAGCTCTCAGTGGAAGCGAGGACCTGTTACACAGAAATAACAGTGCAAAGAGACCAAAGAAAATGGTAATGTGAGTGTGAAGGGTAAACCACTGAAATAAAAATGCATTCTGTGTAATTCATTTCATAGCACAATTTGGTAAACTCTGACCGAAGATCTAACCCCATGCAAGGTTAGGAAAAAAAACACCTGAGATTCAAAAAATGAAGGCAAACAATCACGCAGGTCTGAAAAACTACAGCTTTCTTTTGCAGCATTTGGTGTTCATTTTAGACCTCCGGGAAGCAGTTTGAGGTTTCTTAAAAATATTTACTTGAGAGAAAGTTATAAAAAGAAATTAATATCAATAATTTCATAAATACACTAGGGAGATGATATGATGTTTACACATGTGGGTCCAATTTATTTCACTTATGAATATGGTCTCTAGCTGCATCCATTTACCTATAAAAGTCTCGAGTTTATCTTTTTTATAGCTGAGTAATATTTCACTGCATAAAAAAACCACATCTTTTTTATCCATTCGTCTGTTGATGTGCATTTGGGTTGTTTCCAAGATTTAGCTATGACAAACTGTGCTGCTTTAAATGTCAGTGCAAATATGTCAAGTAAATAAACCCAAAATATACAACATATATTATGAAAGGGAGAGAAACTGCTCAAAGGAAGGAAGAACTGGGAAGAGGGAAAGGAGAAAAAGTAGGAAGGTAAGAAAATCTATATGGACACCTGGGACACTGTACTACTGAAGTCTAGTGGTTTATTGAAAGGAACAGTTAATGTTTAATTTTTTCCTTTTTGACCAGTTTTGCATGCTTCTATCTGGGAATCTGTACAACTAATTTGAAGACAAGAACGTGCAAAATGACAACCATCAGAAAATTCCTACCATCTCGTCTAGTGAAACACTGCATGGTTTCTAACTTTTTTGTTTTTAACTTTATTCTCTTTAATGGTTTGATTAGTCTTGCCTTCTTACATCTGGTTATCTGAGCAATTTTGTTGAAGATAACAGTGTGTAATGGAAGAGCCACTGTTAATTCCTACCATTTTGTTCTGAAATCCTGGATCATTTTTATCGGCTTTGCTTTGTCCTGTTTTTGTCTACGTTGTTCGTATTTTCCTATTGTTTTCTTCTTTATTATTCTCTTTAAAACAGAAAAAGTAATAAATATATAAACCATAAAGAAACAGCTATGTGTTGTCTTTCAAAGAAATCCAAAATATAAATGAAGAGAAAAATAAAAGATACATAATAAGAAGTAGGGAAATAGATCTTTTTTTTTTTTCTTTTTCAAACGGGAAAGGGATCAAGAGAAGGTGCGAGAAGAGAAAGCGGGAAGGGAAAGCGTGAGGGAAGAACTGGGGTGTGTTCTGCGCATGCACCACCACCCCGTGTAATGTGGTCTTTATGTACTGCAAACGTGTCCTGATAAGAAATAAAAATTGAACAAAAAATCCAGACTAACTTGGAGAAAAGAAGAAAAGAGGAAGAAACAAACCGTCGCCCGTCGCTGTGAGGTTCCACCCTTAAATTATTTCCGGAATGCCTGTAGTGAAGGGAGTTCTTCCTGGACGCTGACCTCAGCTCCTTGGCTTTCACCGCAAATGGGAGCGAGTGTTGCCTCTTCTCTTTCCTGTGTCGTCACCCTTTGCTATCCTGCACACCACTCCACTCAGCATCTAGATGTGTTCTGGGTTTTCTGCTGTCGTCACCAGACACATTTATCGTCTGTCTGTCCGTGTCCCTCTGTCCTCCTCACTTAGGGCAAAATCTACACAAGGTGCTTTACCCCTGCCTTCTGGATTGTTCTCCCCTCGCTCACTCTGCACCCCACTTTGCCTTGAACTGTGATAACTATCCAGCATTTCTACAACCATCTTAGTGGGGGACGGGGTCTCACCCCTCTCTGAGAAGCCCCCGCCCTAATCCTGAGACGGAATATGTTGACAGAGACGGCAATGGCTCTTAGCAATACGATTAAATTAATGATTTTAAGAGCATATCCAGGGCTAAGCAGGTGACTTCCAAGCTGTGATTGCCTGTGTCTTTAGTGGACAGAGATGGGGAAAGAACGAGGACAGGAGGCTAGCGGTGAGGACCACCAGCAAGGGGCTCAAGTGATCTCGGAAGGGGCCAGGAGCTAAGAATTGCAGCTGATCTGTGAAAGCTGGGAATGGCAGTCAGTCATGCTGACCAACCCACTGAGGTTGATTTTAGATGTCTTGGTTCTAAAACTTAAGAAAAATAAATCTGTATTATTTAAAGATACCAAGTTCTTGCTGATTTGTTGTAGCAGCAACAAGAAAGTTACGTGTGAACTAAACCAAACCAGGGGAAACTGCCGCTCTCCCTTTATTTGATTTGTCCACTCTACCTTCTTAGCTCTTCAGTTACCACCAGTTTCTTTAGGAAAACTGGCGAATTCTTTGCCTCTTTCTTGGCTCATTCTTCCCACTCTACCAATACAGCAAGTATTCGTTTCTCAAGACTCGGTCTAACGCCACAACATTTCTCATTCTCCCAGCAATCACAATCACTCTGATATCTTCTGAAAGCAAAATCAATGCCCTCCTGCTTGGGTACAAGTACATACATCCTCTCACTGGACTGCCCTGCACTATTGTCATGCAGACATCTCAAATTCAGTGTGTCTAAAACTCAGCTTTTTTCTGTCTTCAAGCTTCCTTTGTTCATGCTGTTAACAAACTCAAAAACGGCCCCAAAACTCGCCCAGGATTTCTACCCTAAAATTTGGGAATAAGAGCACATCTTACTTCCTCGGCTGTCTCATGCAATCTATCAAGTCCACCAAGTGAGCCACTTCAATGCCCATCCCAGCCAATATCAAGGAAACTAACCCAGTTCAAGCCACAGTGTCCCACACAAGTGACCTAGTGCAGTAGTCTGATGACAAACCCCAAGGTATATAATGTTGCAACGTTAATTCAATTATATTGAACTCCCATATGCACAGTATTTTTCTTACAGCTGTAGGGATACTTCACACACAGACACACACACACACACACACACACACAAACACAAATTCTTTATATTATCACAGATTGCTTAACAATCTTTGTCTTTAAGATATAATATGATACTGGAAACCTTTCTTTTAGATTTTGGTCCCTCCTGATTCTGAATTTTTATTTTTATTCTTCTATTCTTTTTCTTTTAAATGAACCTTATAATTTCCTGCTTTTAAGTAACCAAACTTTCCTGTATTGTCTTTGCATAATTCAGGAATGTGAACGTTTCTCCCTCTCATTTGCCCGGAACACTTCCCCCAGCATTTTCTTGTTTTGACCATTTTATCCCCAACCATTGCCTCTCATGCTCCATTACCCTTTCAAATGTCAGGGAAGAATTCTCCGATATCCTTTTCAAAGTTGGGACAGAGTTTCTTGTTATTTGCTCCCATAAGATTTTGCACTCAAACAGAATAACACTGTCTGTGTTGTGTTTAAATATATTTATCAAAATAATTTTCTCCCTTTAGATTTCTTGACTTTTTAAATGTAACAGCTTTTTACATTCAGGCTGACCTGAATTACATAGAACACACAGTGATCCTCCTGCTTCAGCCTCTGGGATTACTGGAACGCACCATGACATTCTCAACTAGAATGTAACAGCTTTCTTTTAGATAAATAAAAACATTAAAATGCACATATTCAAAGGGAAAAATTTGTTAAAGTTAGTATCTGTGAACATCTATGAAACCATCACCCAGCCTTGAGGATGAAGCTATCTATAGCCCTAAAATTTTCTTCTTCCCCTTTATTATCACAAATCCTGTCACATTCATCCTATTCCTGATATAATGCAATCACACACACACATGTCTGACACAAGGCAATATTCAAAATACATCTGATGGATGAGTTAATGATCAGTGATGGTCACCAAACGATTATATTCAGAAACAAACACTGAAAACAATCTGTGTCCTTGTGTTTGCAAATTTTATAAAGCAATGCAAAACTAGGCTCCACTGAAAAATAATTCTTTGTGACATGAATTATAATTTGAATATAGTGAAGTATAAAAGTGAGGATTATTAAAAGAATATATAAAATGTTATTTGGACGGCACGCATTTGCATTATTCTTTTTAGGTGCAGCTAAAACGATAACAGACTCTGACACAAAAACTAGCAGTGGAAATGCTACAGATGGTTGTCATTTTGTTCCTCATCTTCCTCTGAAATGTTCGAAGACAATGTGTCATGATTTGTTGGGTGAAACCTTTCCTGTGTCTTGAATTTTTGGCTAAGTCTCCCAGCTGTGGACAACAAGTGGCACCAACCAACATATCCAAGAACCTGCCAACCAATCCCGCTTTCAGTTCACCACAAGAACGGCAAATGAACGCTCCGCTATCCTCCCCAGCATCGCAGCCAGCCTGCAAAACCAGAAGTCCTCATTTTGGCCGAGAGGAAAGTTGGCAGAAAGCGAGGAATTTTCGGATATTTTCCACCCCATTTCCTAGTCGGGTAAAAGGCCAGGAAGACTATTCTTTTAGGTAAGCAGTGTGCTCCAAAGAGAAGTAGTCTTAGAAATGAAGGATGGTGGTAAGAAGGGGAAACCGGCATTACTGACAGCTGTAGATTGGAAGCGAGACTGCACCCCAAGCGCTCATGTACTGAGGGCCTTGCCGCTAATGCAGCAGTGTTCGGAGCTCATCGATTCATGAGAGCTCCAACTCGTAAGTGGATTAATTCAGACTTGCATGGCACTGGAAGGTGCTACAAAGTCTAGGCAGCGTAGCCAGTTGGAAGAGAGTCACTGAAGTGTGCCGTGGAAGAGCATTTTGTGTCCTCGTCTTCCTCTCTCTGTCTGCTTCCTGTCTACCATGAGGGGAGCCAATTTTCCCCATTATGTTCCGCTTACCGCAGGGCAGGAGCCCATAAAACCAAGTGAACATGTATTTAAACTTCTGGACCATGAGCCAGAAGTGGATCTTTTTGCCTTGAAGTTGATTATATCAGATATTTTTTGTTTAAAAGACAGAAATCTGAATGACAAACTAGACCTGGTGGGTGCTTGCTGAAATGAACATATTCCCAAGCTGATCTGTGCTGCCACTTGAGTGTAGGGTGTAAGGAAATCATAGGAGAATCAACTTATATCCTTTGCAATTTACAACTTTTCTGAAGCCACACGTCTGACAACAGGAAGGGCAGCAAGAGTCAACTTATTCTCTCTAGGTTCCATATGGAAAGCTCACTGATTTTGATGTGACAAGTGTGTACCACAAAAAGTGACCACTTCAAGTACTCTGAATGTGTCCCTGACTAAGATGGCTCCTTGCCATGGAAAGAGAACCTAGCAATACGGCACAGGGAGATGAATGAGTGTGGGCTGAAGTTGAGTTGCTAATCAGAAAGCCATGGCACATAACAGGTTAGGACAGCATGGAAAAGCCAGCATTTGAGTTTATCACACTTCAGAAGGCACCAAAATACAGAAGAAAACAATACAACCACCACCCAAGCATTTCTTTGCACAGTTTTCCATGTGATCTTTCTGCCCTGACTTTAAAAGACACAGAAGATAGTGAAGCAGGGTGAGAACCAGAGGTGAGAAACAGAAGTAAAGCGACAGACCTCGCCTGCCTTCTGAGAATGAGCCAGACCAGAGACTTGAGAACGAGAGAAGACACTGAACTGTTCACACTGGATGGGGTAAACATGTTAAGGTTACTCTCAAGTTTCATTGCCCACGTAAGACCATGTTCAAAGTGACCAGAAAAATCCGATGCATGTTCACTGCATGACACATTAGTAATGAAAAGAATTAAAACCACGCACAAAGGCACTAATTGGACACCACTAAATGCATTTCTTAATTGTATCACTGCTGAGCATGGCCTGTCTGTTATGCAATTGTTCTGTTAAACTCATTCTGTTATTCAATGATTCCTATCCAATAACCTGTGTTATTTTGTAATCATAAAAGCACAAACGCTATAAAGCACCCCTCAGGGATAAAGTTATAGGACAATAATACATGTGAAATATACTTTCATAGTGAATATATTTTCATAGTGCATCAATGCCAGCTTCCTTCTCCTTCCACATGTGGTTTGCTGTCCTTATTCAGTCCATATAATATGTTGTATGATTTTTCAACCTCTGTTATTGATTCATTAATTATTATAGCTATTTCATTCCAAAGCCTGTATGACTCCACTTGAGGCAAACTGAATGTTTATTAATTTTTACAGATTACTTTGCACCAAATCTACTTCTATAAATAGAATTTACAAATCACAGAGTGCTCTATTTCAGCATGTATATGTATACGAAAACTGAAAATAGACCCCAGTCTATCACCATGCACCAAACTCAGGTCAAAATGGATCATAGACCTCAACATCAAAACAGAAACTCTAAACCTACTGGAAGACAAAGTAGGTAAAAATCTGGAAGACATAGGAGTAGGCAGAGAGTTCATGAACAAGAACGAAGCTGCAAGGGAAACACTTCAAAGAATCAATAAT
>PVLD010005479.1:0-111669 GCA_004027595.1 Dinomys branickii | reverse complement strand
CTTCTCTTCTCTTCTCTTCTCTTCTCTTCTCTTCTCTTCTCTTCTCTTCTCTTCTCTTCTCTCCATATATATAACATATATGTATTATATGTGGAAATATATATGTGTATAATATGCATGTCATGTATATAAAACATGGGCCTTTTGCCTACAAACTCACCAGTCCTTCAGTTCTCCCAGGAGTTGGAGAATGATGGATCTAGGAGGCAGGAAGTGTTAGGCTGGAAAACAGCAGCTTATGGTTTAGACCTGGCTTTTCTTCCTCATGTGTTGGGTTAAATGGAGAAAATAATTTTCTCACTCTGACCTTCTGTTTTACTCTTCTACATGTAGAACCAAAAACCTGAACTAAATAATTTCTAGGGTTGTGTCAAATTGTAGCCCATAATTATGCTTAGAAACTCAGCATGACAAACCGAGGTAAAATCTTCCCCCAAGGACACTAGGAGTAAGAGCAAGTGCTATGTCTGCGCTCAAGTTTTCCAGTATGTGAGATTATCCTTGACGGCCCCCACACAGCTGCAAAGAACACTTGGAGCCTAAATGGGAGACTCATCCTTTTCCATTCTCTGCCAAACCTTTAGATTACATCAAAGATAAGGTTTCAGTTTGCTGTTAATACACCTTTGTCACCTCTCCAGTGTGTGCTAATTTCCTATATTTAAAACTGAAAGAAGGGGTGGTGGCTTGATCATTTAGCAGGCAACAGTAGCTGACTAGAATTTATTCGCATTGTTTTTTTCACATCTACTTCCACAGCTAGTATTCTACTGAAGGCATGCAATAGTGATTTTCTATGTAGAATTGGATAAAAATGTTGTTTGCAATTTTTAACTGGAAAATAATGATTTGATTCAAAGACTCTGTTAAGAAGGACTACAGAGGAGATGAGAATAGTATCATGAAGTTGGCATTCTAATGACAGACGTTGGGGAAGCCCAGTCTCAAACAGTGATGTTGTAGGCAGATACGCAGATTCCCTGCATTAAAAAGCACAGTGGCTTTTGTCTTGCCCTCCAGGAGCAGAGCAGTCTACTGCAATGTTCTGTGAACTTCACACAACAAGGTTTATTTGCAGTGTAGGCATGTGGGGAGATAGGTTAGATAGGTGAGAAAGGACTTCTAACTGGGTGGTCATGCTTAGTGCTTCTCTCTTGGCCTTTGTCTTTCACTAGATGAGTTTAAATCATTCATGAAGCGTCTCCCCAGCAACCACTTCCTGACCATTGGTAGCATCCACCAGCACTGGGGCAATGACTGGGACCTGCAGAACCGCTACAAACTCCTGCAGAGTGCCATGGAGGCACAGAGGCAAAAGATCCAACGTACGGCCCGCAAGCTCTTCGGCCTCAGTGTGCGCTGCCGTCACAATCCCAACCACCAGCTGCCTAGAGAGAGGTATGTCCCACCACCACCCCTGCCACCGGAGGCACTGACCTAGCAGCCGCTGATCATTAGCTTGTAATTGCTATGACAGAGTAGCGTACAGTGCAGATGGCTCACTGAGGTTGGTGAGCAAGGCCTTGAATCTCTGTACCCACTCTGGTTTCTCACCTGCGGGCTCTGATCACATGGAATTTCACATTGATTCTTGAATACCTAGTTGACCTTCATATCTACAGTTTGTACACCTATGAGTTTAATTGGTTAAACTGCAATGTTTAATTGGTTAAACTTCTAACCTCAGATGGAAAATACTCAAAGCAACTGTGTCTGTCCTCGACATACTCAGACTTTTATTCTTGTCATTATTCTTTAAACAATACAGCACAACAATGATTTACATAGCATTTACATTGTATTAAGAATTGCCAGTAATCTAGAGATGATTTAAAGTATGCAGCAAGATATGCATAGGTTCTATGCAAATGTTACCCGATTTTATAGAAGACTGGAGTGTCCACAAACTTGTGTATCCATGGGCCATCTCACAGTCCCCTCCACCAGGGATACCAGGGAGACCATGAATTTCCAACTTCTGTGTTCTTTCTGATGCATCAGACTAAGGAAACTTTATTCTGGTTGCTTAACGTGTGATACTGACTTAAGTTTGCAACGCGTTAGCAAAGTAGAGTTTTATGTCTCCATCTTAATGGTGAAAAAATTGGGTTAACTGATCAGTCGACTTATTTACTGAGGGCTTTAAATGATGTCTGAGGGGAGGCAAAACAAATGGGACACTTTTAGGCAATCGTTTAAGGAAACATTTATTTGCCCAGTCACTGAGTGTAGGCACTACACACGAGTGTGTGCCTCCTTAAGAGCCCAGGTGCCCGTCTTGCCTCACTTTGCCCCAAATATGCCATGAAAGTACTAGTGATATGGTAGATTGTGCAGGTTACAGGGATGAAATGACTAGATTGGGTACATGCCTTCAAAGAATTAGGGGTTACTTCCTTTCAGGGACACACAGGAGTCAGAAATCAAATCTATGCTATTCCAGCGTCATTCTTCGGGTCTGCTGGTAGTCATTGTCCACAGTGGTGTCTCAGGGCTTCTGTGAAGGCATCAAGGGACAGCAAGAAGACAGGTGTGGGGGCTTTCCAACCTACTTCTGCCGGAGCTGCTGTGCTGTAATTCGCTTCATATTTGAGGGTCTTGACTTCAGTGTCATTCAGAGAACAGAAATCTATTCTTTGAAAGAACTAAATCAAACTCACTTAGCAAACTCTGCCTATACGTTCTATGTACACATACACATCCTTGTAGTACTGTCTAGAGTCCAGGAAACTGAAGCTAATCCAGATGTTTCCCCTGACCTGGAAAGGCTATCTGGCATTCCACTATTGGCAAGTCACTCAATTATGCTTATTAATGGAGTATGGGATGTAGGCACAGGTGTGAGAGCACAAGGATACTGGGCTCAGAAGCCTTCCCAGGAGAGCTGAACTTGCCTGCCCTAGCTCTGGGCTGCTTCTTGGCATTGGAGTCTGAGGCTTTAATGAGCATTTCTCAAACTGGCAGGGCACCTCCCTGCCATGGAGCAGTGTCAGACAGAGGCGCGCTAACACTGGGAACCGTGGGTCACCTCTAGCTGAGCAAGTTTGTATTTGCAAATGAACTGATTGCTCAGCTTCAATTTGTCTGCTTGTTGAACTCTGCTGGAGATGAGTGCTCTGAGCAGGTGCTCTGATTGCAACAGGTGCCTCTGAAATTTTTACTTGTCTCACTGAGGGGTGGCACTGGGAAGGATGGGCAAGGGAGGGAATGCAAGGCTTCAGCTGCACATGGGTCAGAGTCCTGCTTGATCTTGTCACTTACCAGCCACAGGGCTTCATATGTGACTACCTGCACCTCATTCACAAGAGTGAATAATGAAACTTTTTTTTTTTTTTTTTTTTTCCTTTTTTTTCTCCGGGACCGGGGATCGAACTCAGGGCCCTAGTGCTCAGCGGCAAGCACTTAGCCCACTGAGCTGTACCTCCAGCCCCGAATAATGAAACTTGCCTTCAGCATAAGCATGAGGAGTAGTACTTTAAAATTTATAGAGCTTAGTGAAGTACCTAGCTCAGTTGAAAGGAAGAAAGAGATACAGATAGATAGATAGATAGATAGATAGATAGATAGGGAAGAAGGGAGGGAGGGAGGAAGAGAGACTTCTAAAATTCAGGCATCTTACAATGTTTTATCAGTTAATTTCTTTCTCACTACAGTCTTATACACTAGGTGCACTCAACTATTTTTGTCTCATCAATAAAGAAACTGAGTCACCAAAAGGTTAATAGTGTGCTGAAGGTTAATAAATGTTAATTAACTTATGGTTATTTTAAAAGCATGTCTACCTGTAATATTTAGTGAGAGGTCAGGCCGGGCCTGGTGGCACACAGCTGTAATCCCAGCACTTGGGAGGCTGAGGCAGGAGGATCGTTGTGAGTTTGAGACCAGCCTGGGCTACAAAGTGAACTCCAGGCCAGTCTAAAGTGCATAGCAAGACCCTGTCTCAAAAAGACCAAAAAAAAAAAAAAAATAGTGAGAGGTGAGCTATATAATGCTAGACTTTGGCATCAAGGCATGCTGGAAATTTATTATTTGGTTGTGGTGGAGAAGGGATATTTTGCTTATATATGAATACAAAAGAATGCATTCTAAAACTCAGTGTCTCAGGCTTACACCATATTACCACCTTTCACAATGCTGTAGGCTGACTTGGTATATCTGGGGGTCTCTTATGTTGCCTGGGGGTGGTGTAACTGGGCAGCTTGCCTGGGCAAGACCTCCGGAGTGACTCATTCTCTGAGCTGGCAGTGGATGCAGCTGTCAGCTGGGAGCACTTCTAGGCCTGGCAACCAGAGTTCTTACCCATGTCTGCTCCTTGTAGCCAGGCCTTCTTGTAGCCTGGCTGCTGAACTTACAGAAGGGCCATGAGACCAGAAGGAAGGAAGCTGTAAGGTTCCATCCAGTCTACACTTGGACGTGAGAGAGCATCATTTCCACTTTATACTATTGCCTAAATGCCTAGCCTAGATTCAGAGGTCTGAATGATGCAGTTTATTATGGAATCTGGGGGAGTCTTTTCTTCTTTATTTTTAATAAGGTTCTGTAGGAGATACTCAGTGTAATTAGCCATAAAGGTGACCATGCCAGATGTAAGACAAAATGAGATTAATCAGTAATAATAATGACAATATAATAATAATAATATAATAATAGTAATAGCAATAATGATAAAAATCAGAAAGCATTAATAACTATTTAATAAAAAGCTCTTCTAGCAGATAATCAAGCTAAGGTTCTGAAATTCACTTCTTTGGTTCAAATCCAACCTTTGTCATCTCATACACCGACTCTGGGGGAAGTTGCTAACATCTTTGAGCCTCCATTTCCTCCTTTGTAAAATGTGGCTACCAATAGTGCCTTTGTCCTAGGGTTGTTTTAAGAATTGAATGCTTTTACCTTCAAAAAAAGACTTAGAGCAGAGTCTGTGGTCAAATGGAAGGCATTCAACACATGATAGTTCCTTTCCTTCTTACCGTCTGTCCTTTGTGCAAACACTGGCATTTTGCATATAAGTATGTTAGCACACAGTGATGACCTAATCAGACCGAGTGTTGATGACACTGTTTTTTGTGGGACCCTGATGCTATTTCTATAAAATGGGTATTGCTGTATATGTTGAATGAATGAAGGGACCAATTAAATGGAGATGCAAATTAATGTATCCAAGGTTGCACAGCAGGTGAGTGACAGTGGGGCTACATGGAAAGGACTGTCTTGCCAGAGCTTCAAGATCCAGTGCTTTTTGCTTTTGTTTATTTGTTTGTTTTTCAGCAGTGTCGAGCTCAAAACAAAGGTCTGTGCCGTGGTTGGATGACTCTCATTGGAATGTATGATGATATCAAAGCCAGGATTAGCTTATAAATGTTCAGGGGCAAGTGAATCATGATTAGACTTTACAAGTTTCAGTCTGGTGTGCTGAGATTCAGAGAAGGGAGCTCTGATGCATCTCACAACAACCTCCCACCTGTAGGTCTTTGAATCAACTCTGGAGCCCAAGCAGAGACCAAGAAGACTCATGCCCTGGAGGTCTGGGCTAAATGCAGGACAACTGAAGAAATGTTTCTGGAGACCTTACTATGTGCCAGGCTTTGTAAGCACTGAGATAAATAAGACCTATCCTAATACCACATTCAGAGGTTGTTGAGAGGAAAGCTGTGTGACTAATTCCAGACCATATCTGCTGGTGGGAGATTCACTATCCAACCAAGTAGTCATGGGTGCCCTTCATATGTGAGGTTCTGTTTGAGTTCTGGTTTCATATTAGCCTCCAGGAGAGATGGCCTGAGGGTCAGATCAGGGTACCAGACTATAATACTGGAGTTGGCCATCTCAAAGGAAGCAGAGACCCAGCCTGCGTTGTGCCGTCACCGGAAGAGCCTTACAATATGCATTGTTAGAAAGAGGAATAGATAGGATGGACTTTGAGTTTTGTCACTCCTAGTATTGGATGCTAGGCATTTTATGCTTTGGTTTTCTCTTCTGTAAGATGGCATAGGAATTTATGCCTGACAACCTCAGAGGATCACCATCAGGCTAACCACAAATGGTACATAAACTCCTAAACTATTCAGTGCTCTTTGAATCAGGGCTGTGCAAGCAGGGTGAGCCCAAAGTCTAACTCACTGGGAAGAGAATGGGGCTGAGTTTTGGGCCAAGGTAACAAATAGTAGTTAAACACTTCTGAAATATTCACTATACATGAGGCATTTTTTTATGACTTTCACCTTATCACTGTGACAGTCCTTTGAGGCAGCACTAATTCCAGCTTCTTTATGAATGGGGGACTTAAGGTACACAGATGTTAAATGATTTACCGAAGATCATTTGTCAGGTAGGAGGCAGCATGCAAACTCAGGCAGAGTCCATTCTGGTAACCTCCATGCTTTTCTACCCATCCTGGGCTGACATGATTCGTGGTGTTTTAGACGCTATGCCAAGAACAAAGACTGCACCCTGGTTATGGAAATCAACTCATATTACAAAAGTGAGAGAGAAAGAGGAAGGAAGGACAGGGAAAGGAGAGAAAGAAAGAAAAGAGGGAGGGAAAAAAGGAAAGGAGAAAGAAGGAAGGAAGGAAGGCATATAGGGAGGAAGAAAAGATACACCAGATCATATTGGGAAATGCTGAATTCAGCTGGCTTCTGTGCAATAACCTCAATGTTTACTGACCACCTGGCCTGCTAGTGCTGTGCCAGCTACTGAAAAGCATTGAAAGATACACGCATCAGTGCTGTTGACTGGAAAACATTGTTGTCTAACCTCAGGGTTTGCTGAAGAGGATCTTCTGTTCAGGCCACTCTTGGCAGGGGGTAGGGATCATGCTGAGTACTTAACAATTGTACTTCACTCTTAACTAGAATAGTTCTTTTCTTTATGGAAATTCTAAATTAAAACTCATTTAGGAAAATAAGGTGATATTTTTTGTTTGCTAAAACAATTCGAAAACAGTGGAGCTTAATTATCTCTGAGGTCCTTCCCAACACACACTAAAGAGAAGAGAGAGTAAGAGTTCAATTGAAAAATATTGGTAGAAGGTCAGTAATTGAATCTTGGAGTAGCATTGCTTTCAAATGATGCTAATTAGTCAATTTTAATGAGTAGCCCGTAGTTCAAACTGAGACCTTCCTTTGCCTGAAATTACAATGGCCTCTTAACTAAGTCTCTTAGAATCTACTCTGATTACTTTCCAATTATGTTCCGTCAGAATTTTTACTTAAGAAGTAAATTCAATCTTGTCCCATCTCTGTTATAAACATTTTGGTAACTGTTCAGTGTGTTGGGGACAAAGCAGCAGAATTTAAAGTGCCCTACAGATCTTCCCTGAGCGGTTTCCTGTCTCTTACCCCTTCTTGCACACTTTTTCTTGGCTGTCCAGCTACAACCCTATTAATTTTTTCTCAAGTCGCTCCATGTATGCTGGCCTCCATCACCCTACAGGCATCTAAACAGGCACCTTCTGCCTGGAATGTGCATTCTTCTTTCCTGTGGCGTCCTCTTCCTATTCTTCAGATCTCAGCTCAGCTGCTCTTCCCCCTGGAGCATGTTCCGCGCCTTGTAAGGCTGCCTCCAGACTTGCTTTGTGGGCATTTCTAGCACACTTACCTCTCAGTTGAATCGCAAACCTCAGTCTGTTATTACACTTTTGTTTATCTACTTACTAATACCTGTCTCTCCCACGAGAGACACTTCTATGCATAATCTTTATCGTTTTCTTTTTTTTTTCATGAATTCCCAGCACAGTACCTGGCACATAGTAAGTATTTAGAATAGATTGTCTTTTGAATAGAGAAATAGATTATTTTCACCTCAAAATCTGCCTCCAAGCTATGTTAAGATAATAATCTGAAGATTGAGTGTCATTACCCTATAAATCATCCATAGATTTTCACTTATGATGAATATGTTCAGATTATTGTCCTCATTCACACATGAAGAAAATAAATCTAAAGGGTTGTCCACGGTCACTGAGGGATTTTCCAAACAGATCATGTCTAAAATTTGAGCCCTCTAACTGAAAGTTCAGACAGCTGGGTGGAATAGAAACTGCAAAGGAAGGTTGCATTCAACGGACATGGGTCCAAATCTTCCAAATATCTCTTGCTAAGTATATTTCTTTGGGAGTTTTTAAATTTTTTATAGAAGAAGTCAAGAAAGAAAATTGCTCCCATCCAAGTACTAACCAGGCCCGATCCTGCTTAGCTTCCATGATCCAGCAAGATTAGGCCTTTTCAGGGTGATATGAACCTACCGAAAAAAAAAAAAAATTATGCTAGTCTCATTAAAAAAAGAACATTACAAAAAGTATAAAAAGTATGTAAACAGATACTTTCCAGAACTTATTCTGTAGAATGAGTCAATGTTCTTAGTAGGTACAGTTAGTTAACTTTGATGTGATTTGATATTTCTTTTCTGTATTCTGCTGCCGTCTGATTTTTTAGTTATAATACTAGAGGGCAAAGCACATCCACAGAACATTAGCTAGAGGTCACGCAGTATAATTATTTGCAGTTTTCTATGTCTCTTGGTTTTTGGTTTTATTTTTACTTTTCAAATTCACATGGCCTTGACCTGGCTATGCAGGCCGTAGCCAAGCACAATGTAATTATGCACTGTTGAGATGAAACCTCTCAGAGGCATCAACCTCAGGCTCTGATCTTGGGGCTCTGGCTTCTGAACTATCTCGGCTGCTCACGTATTTAATTGGTGTCTACAGAAAGATTCTGGCTACCAAGATAATCGTTACCGTGATTCTGATGACCCTCAGTATGCACAATGGTTTTCACTCCTCTCTGAACCCTATATTTATTTGTCTTTGGATTGAATCTCCATAGACTTCTGAAATGGGACACAGGGTAATGGCATCTTATATTTTATTGAACTCAAGTCAGTGTCAGTGTATTAGACCGACAGGCAGTCCTGGCTCTTCTACTTTTTAGGTACATGACCTCCAAATGTCTCTATACCTACGTGATCATGAACCCGGTGTCTCCTCATATGTGCAGTCAGAATACTAAGAACAGCCCCCCTATGGAGTTACTGCCATAGTCATTTTATGTGATATATGTGATAGCTCTTCTTAAACTCTAAAGTCACACACAGGTATAATATGGATGTGATGGAGAGGATCACAGTTATAGACTATGATTAAACTCACTATGGAGTTTTCCGAACTTCAGGTTCCCCATTTGTGCAAGGGGATAAAAACAGGAAGGCCAATCATAGAATATATATGTGCCTCCTTTAGCACAGAGTAAAATTTCTAAATGAAGCATGCCTTACCAAGCAGTATCGGAGACCAATAGTTTATCAGTTAATTAAAAAAGTGGAGTTAGAAGTAGGTATACATGCTTTACACAATATGAACTACATGATATGATAATATACTACACATAAGGAAGGACTTCAGTGTAAAGTATATAAAGGTACATTACTTAAACAGTTTAGAGTCTTTAGTTTTTATTTTTATTAGTACAGTTTCAATACACACTGATTGAATTCATTGTGTCAATTTGGCACACATAGATAACACCTCTTAATTCTTTAAGTCCCCTTTTCCACTCTCCCCTCCCTCCATTTCTTGATGCCCCTGCCTCTTGCAAAAGATTTATAGCCTTGTTCCCTATTACCTTTTTTTTCTTTAATTTATTTACATTTTGTGTTTCTCATATAAGAGAAATATGATATTTAAGCTTGTGTGTCTCCTTTATTAAGAAAAAATAAAAATGTACCTAGATAATTATGAACCTTCCCAATGTTTTTTATTTACTTCCACTTTATTTAAATTGATGACCATTTTTGTTAGCAACTGGCCTTTATAGAGTTTTCACACAGAATTCAAGTAAGTTTTCACTGGAAGGAGGGGAAAAAAAACCACACTATTTTATTTTGCTCTTAATTTCATAATAATAGCAGATACAACTGATATGAACAGGTTTTGGAACAAAGGAAACTCTCAGTAAATGAGCATGTAATAGACCAGAAGCATGTGTGATTAACAGAAATGTAATGCACTGAGAGTGTTCAGTGCTAAGATGGTGGCACTGTGTTTACCTGCTGGAAGGAGGAATTCAGTTTTCTGACAGTCACTTACCTGGAAGTCAGTCAAGAGACCTTGTCCCACTCTTCATGGTAGCTCTTATTCCTGGGAACTTGCTACTATGAGAGGACCAAGGCACTGAAGCTCCTCAGGTAAGAAAAATAGAAACAATGACAGCAACCTTTGATACATATTGTCTACCTACTGTGTACCAGACACAGTGCTAAATGCCTTATGTGTACCAACCCATTAAATCTTAAAAATAGGTGAATTATGCTTCTTATATCATAGAGTTAGAATAACATAAAGTGTAAATCCTAGAAGAGAAGAAAAGGAAATACATTCCGGTGATGGATACTAGAGAATTTCCCTTTCAGTTTGACTAGATTACTCTACACTTCCTTTAAATCAGATTAAACCCAGTGTTGGCCTGATAACACTGGACTAGGTCTCACTGTCCTACAGTGTGTGTCTTACTGCATCTTGCAAGTCATTTTTCTAATATTTACTATATTACTTGCTACATTTGTTTTTACTTGCTGTAATAAAATACTTTTGTTTTTATTTGCTACAATATAACACTTGCTACATTTGTTTTTAAGCCAAGATTTCTCCTGCTTCACCACTAATTCTGTGAAGGGCAAGACTCTGCTATGTTTTTGCTTGATCTGGTTTGGTTTAGTTTGGTTTGGTTTGGTTTGTTCTTTTTCGCTAACCACGTTCTCCCCAGTGACAGGTAAAGTGCCTGGTACATAAAGGCATAGCATTTGCTGCAGCAAAATGAGGAAATCTTTGAGAAGGGAGTTGAGGGAGGATTGTGTTTCCAACTTGCAGTGAGGAGAATGTTCTTTTTATACAAGAGAATAGCAGATATACTCATGAAGAAATGATGGTGACATTAATGTCATCCAGAAATGAGTAACAGAAATCAGATACAGTGTGTGAATCAAGACCAATTAAATACATGGGGTTGGGAACCAAACAATCTTGTGTTAAATCCTGGTGAGCTGTGTGCTTAGTGTCTTCTGGCCTTAAGTGTCCTTATCTGTACGATGAGGATAATAGCAGTACCTGTACCACAGGGTCATTGTAAGGATGACCCAAGATATGTGTGTAGCATTTGTGTTGTATTGTAAGGGGTCAGTAAGTATTAGCACTTATGGCAAGTGTCCTTGTTGTCATTGAATAAGGTTAGGCCTGTATGTCAGGATAAATTATAGAGGGAGTGAACACCCACCTTTGAAGTCTTAATCTTATGATAAAAGTGATAGGAAGCCCTCAGAGAAGAAAAACAGAAGGGATGCTATGGTTTAGTAAGTATTTTTTAGAAGCCATTTCAAAAGTAAAGTAGAGAATCAATGGTGTCTTTCTTCTGGATGTAAACAGACTCAGCATTCCTTCCCTATACTGATATGAGTGTTAGCACCCATCAAGCTGTGTTAGGAAACACAATCACCAACAGAGGTTTTTTTTTTGTTTTTTTTTTAACATAGGTTTCTGGGCCCCATGGCCAGAGTTTCAGATTAAGCAGGCCTAAGCTAGAAGTCCCAGGTTCTAGGGGATATTGATGTCAGTAGTCTGGGGACCATATGTACCTTAGAGTAGAACGTTCCCCTCAGTGCCGTGAATGTAGTCTCACCTTAGATATGTGCTTGATAGGAACCAACAAACTGAATTATCAGGAGGAAACAAAGAAATATTATTGAAAGATTAGAACATGTTGAATTAAACAATTAAACATGACAATGAGAAAAATAATAGAAAAGGGGTCAAATTTGCATACTTTCCATATTCACATGGTTACCAAACCCTCCTTCTTGAGGTTTTTCAAAAGAGTTTGTTCCTTAAGCCACAGCCTTGGGAAAGGGTAATTTATACCAGGTGAAGAGGTGATGGCCCAGATTGCTTGGTATGAGACCACAGCTGGTGATTTCCCTTCCCTGCGGTGGAGCTCCTCCACCTACAGACAGCCTTGGATTTTCAAGCACCTTTCCATTTAAGCAGATGCTAATGGCTTCCTGTCCCCGCAGGTAGCTCCCTTGCTGGGAGATGGCATGACTGCTAACCAGCAGCTGCCAAAGTCACAGCTGGAAGGTGCTCCATTTCAGGTATAATTAGGGAACAAATTTATCCTATTTGGCTTAGGAACATTACTTGTCTTAAAAAGTAAACTAGTCCCAAGACATATACCTTAACTAGAGGTAACCTTAAAGTGTACAGAGGGCTGTTGCACTGAGGATCTCATCTGATCCTTTTCTAACCTGTTGGAGACCAGGAGCAGCCATGAATCTCCCCATTTACAGGGGAGAAAACTGAGCCTCACAGAAATTAATAACTTGCTTGGGTTTATGAAGTAATATTCCTTCTTCAGCTCACATCCTTTGTAGGCTGTCTTTTTTACTTGTCAAAAAATATTTACATTAATAGCTATCGTGTCTTAGTCAACTTTTCTTGTCCCTAAGACACAGAACCTGACTATGACAACTGAAGGACAGAGGTTTATGTTGGTGAACAGTTGCTAGAAGTTTCAACCCATCATCCACTGGCTCCCAGGCAGGACAGCAGGCAGAGGAACATAACAGAGGAAAGGGTCCTCAAGTCATGCCTTGAACCTGGGAGGGTCTGAGAAGGCAGATATACCCTTCCAAGCCACACCCATAGTGACCTGCATTTTCCAACCAGACCCTGTCTTTTTTTTTTTTTTTTGCGGTACTGGGGATCGAACTCAGGACCCTGTGCTTGCTAGGCAGGTGCTTATTCCACTGAGCTACATCCCCCAGCCCTTAGACCCTGTCTTTTGATAGCAAGTCAGCTCTAGTATCGCCACCATCTGGTCACCAGGGGTCCCACTATGATCCCATAAGGCTTTGGTAGAATATCTTGATGTAAACCATACATACATTGAATCTTCATTTATCCATCCTCTCATTTCTTCCTTCAACAGATAGTGAGGTTTTACTAAGTTCCAGGCATTCTAGTTTTGTCTGTTTGTTTTTGGGACTAGGTTTCACTAAGGTGCAAAACTGAACAGGCTGTGGTCAAATGTGTGATCCTCCTGCCTCAGCTACCCAGAATGCTGGGATTATAGTCATACGCCACCATATCCACCTCCTTTTAGTATTATACAAGGTGTAATGTTAGGGTGGTAAAAAAAGATGTGGGGCATCCTTTTTCATGGAAATTGTGAAATCTAGCATTCCTAATAAAACTGGCCCAGGACATGTCCTACTGTACGCTTAACTTAGGGAACTGAAGGTCCAGAAGGCTATAGGATCTAAAACTATTAACTCGTAATATGTCATACCTGGAAGAGAACCTAAAAGACAGTCTAATCTCTCATTATTTTATTAAAGAGTAAAAACAATGTGGAGAAATGTCCTAACCAGGGGAACTGTATTAGTTTTGTACTGCCATGTAATGAGTTATCAGCCAGTTAGAGGTTAAATCAACAGATTGGCTATCACACAGTTTTCCTGGGTCAGACCGTGAGTGTGGAATAGCTGAATCTTCTATTTATGCTTCACAGGCTGAAATGAGGATGTTGGCTAGCCCAGGCTCTTACCTGTAGGCTCTGAGGAGGAATGCATTTCTAAAATCCTTCCACTTGTTGGCATAACTCAGTTCTTTTGGGTTGTAGGACTGAGGTCTTTTTATCCTTGCTCTTTCATTGACCAGTTGGGATTCCCTTTGAGCTCCCAGAGGTTTGCAGTCCTTCGACGTTACCTTTTCATCTTCAAAGAAGCAAAGGTATAGCATTTCCTTCTATGCTTCAGGTCTCTCTTCTTCTGCCAACATCCAGAGAAAAAAATGTCTCAACTTCTTAAGCTACATATCCAGCCAGATTAGGTTCATCTAAGTACTGTCCTATCATCAGGGCAACTGCTAAATAAAAGAACATACTCTTAGGAGTGACATCTTCTCTGAGTCATAGGTCCTGGGAAATAGATGCTACAATGTTGAAGAGCTAGGAGGCATTTTCTTTACAGTTTTCTGTAGTATAGAAGCATAGCTTGGTCATAATAGAATGGAAAAGAGATTTCCTGAGTTTTTTCAGCTCATGGTATATACTGTTCTCAATATCTATGGCTCTATAACAAGTTGACCAATACTTAGGATCTTAAAACATACATTGTTATATTTCTTCATGATTTCTGAATTCAAAATTCATGCTGGGATTAGCTGGAAAACTCTGTCCCACATGTAGTGGACTATGGTTACCCATTGGTGTTCAGCTTTCAGCTGGGCTGGGCTGGAAGTTTCTAAATGATGTCACTCATGTCTGGTGCCTTCACCAAGTTGTCCAGAAGACTGGGCTTCCCTGAGAAACTATTTCCAGGAACTGTCTCTGTGGTCCTCAGGCAGGGGACTGTATTGCTTAGAGGAGGTCTCAGAGTTCCAAGACAAAATTTTCTAAGAGATAGGAGAGAGAACCTTCTAGGTGGGGCCCATAAAGGGAAGGGATTGCTTTTGCCTCTTTGAAGTACTTAAAAAAATGGTAGGATCTCTCTAGAGTCAAGAGAATATGTGAATCTGCTGTTTCTACATGAGGAACATCCTTTCACTAGGTGAGATCTGACACACATAGTGGTTTTTTTATTTGTTTATTTCTGAGGTAATACTTTTTTTTTTTTTTTTTTGGCGGTACTGGGGATCGAACTCAGGACCCTGTGCTTGCTAGGCAAGCGCTTATTCCACTGAGCTATATCCTCAGCCCCCTGAGGTAATACATTTTAGCAACAGGGAAAAGCACACTCTTCAGGATCCTCATGAGGAAATATTTTGAAATGCAAAATTCTTCTCTAGAACTTTGTCAACCAAGATTGGCTTTCAATAAATTTATCTTAAGACTTAAACCCCTTGCAATATGTTTTTACCTAAGTGCTTATTTTATTGTTTGTTGACATAATTATTGCTGTTGTTTTTGTTTTGCTTGAAAGATGACAGACAGGGGACAATGTGCCTTAAGCTACATCATTGTTTTAATTTGGTGAGCATATATGCAGTGCAGTTTCCAAGAGAAAGCAGAAGGGACATCTTGTCAGCTGTTCAGTACTGTTATTGTGGAAGAATCCCAGATGTACTTTCTAGAAGTGAGGGATCCCCAAGAAAATAAGACCCTGGATCCACTGTGAGATGGACCTGAGGTAACGTTGCATGATGGATCAGCTGACTTCCACAAACTCTGATTCCGTAGACTACAGTGAACTGGTGTTTTGTATCTCTTGGAATTAGAGTCAGTTCACAGCCAGGGTCCAGCACTCTTCTAAAGTGTAATCAACACCCCCTTTCCTCAGCCTGCAGACACTCAGGTAACATGTAGGCCCCTGTGAAGAAGGCTACAAGAACAATTAAAATATAATTTTTTGCATTATGAGAAATTTTTCCTTAAGGGGCCGATTTTGGTTCTGAGCTTCCAACATAGCTTGTGTGTTCTCAGTCAAGTCACTTAATAACTCTGGACCTTTTCCCATTGTTTAAATGGATCAGGCATTGCCTGAGCATTATTCAGATGAGCATCTGAAATTCTCCCAGTATGTACCTGTAGGTGCTGCCACTGTTAGAGAAAACTGCAGCTTTCCTATAGATTTGAGTTCTGAGTTTTGTTTTTGTATGCATGTTGTGTGTGTGCTTGTGTGTGCATCTGTATGTGTGTGTGTCCTGTGAGTCACTGTTCGTGTGACAAAGGCTTATTCTTGGTGTGCATTAATCTGCCTTATTACATAAGAAGTGCAGTTCAATGAATAAAATGAGAACAATCCAGAACAGCTGTCACTCAGAGGAGGCAACAAGCACCATCTTAACCATGTGGCAATGAAGCTTTTGCTAAAAATATCATCGGAACTTCTGTGCTGATGTGGCAGGTAAGGAAGCCAGTGAGGCCCAATACCATGGCAACCCAAATGGGCACAAGCTGGACAAGGGGCGTGGAGATGCCTGACAGTGGCTGGGCTTCACAGTGAGTGCCGCTCAGTTGTGCTTAGGACAATGTTTAGAGTGGTCTCTCCATTTCCAGAGTGTGTGTCATTCTGCATTTGTAGCAAGTTGGACAATTTACTCCCTTCTCTTACATAGGCAAGAAAATAAGCATTTCCCATTTCCTTCTTATTGTTTTTAGTTTCTTCTTCTTTTCCTGAGGCTTGGAAGCAGCTTTCCATTTGGAATAGAACTGGAGGCTCAGGGGATTTCATCAGAAATAGAACTAAGTTCTTTCAGTTTTTGTGGATAGCTCTTTTATTTTGCTTCAGAGCTGCTTACCATCCCCACCCTCCAAATCTAGTGCACAGACTCACACGTGAGGGGTCATCATCCCAGTGTGAGCAGTCACTGGTGACCATTCGTGCTGTACACTGCTGCTCCCCTCTGAGACTCAGGTTTTCATACTTTTCAAAATTATACTCCTGACTTCCTCTGAACGCAGCGTAGGACACAGAAAAATCATGAGGATTAAAAACAGGAAACGAGGAAAAGAACTTTAAAAACTGAGAGAGTAAGTAAAAAAGTGACATGTTGCTGCCTTACTAGTATTATTCTGGTTGCTTTAAAGGATTTATTTTGTAAAGGTCTTATTGAAATGTTGTATATTTACAGAAAGCACAGTTTTCTTAAATGCATAGCAAGGCAAATTTGTACAAACTGAATTCGCACATGAAAACAGCATCCAGATGAAGAAGCAGGACCTCTTTTTACTGCAGCAGAGCCCCTAAAGCCTTTCCTGGCATCAGCACCTTCTCCCTGAGGGAATGACAACTCATTTCTGCACCAACTACAGGTCAAGCCTTGTCTGCCCCTTCAGAATGCACAGAGAACACTTTGCGTGAGACTTCTTTCACCTCTGCCTTCTATGTGATCCGTCCATGTGGTTTTGTGCCTGTGGTTTTATCTCTCCTCAAGTCTGTTTCATTCTGTGTGTAGAGGTCTGTTTTCAGCTGATGGGCATTTTCATTGTCGCCAGGTTGAGTCTATCACAAATACTGTTGCACTCATATGCTTGTCTTTTGGCAGACTTACATATGCGATTTGTCAGGTACCTGCTAGAGGTGGAATGGCTGAGACATAGTGGATTTACATATGCAGCTTGCTAGGTACTTTAGTCAATACTTCTGCTTCCCCAAGTTCACTAAGTAACTTTCTTTCCCACCAGTAGCACAGCAGAATTTTGATTGCACCTCATCTCTGCCGACGTGTAGCACTTTCTATCATTTTTATTTTATATTTTAATTTTATTTTAGCCACCCTGTTGCTGTACCATCTCATTGCCGTTTTAATTTGCACTGTCCCGATGATGAATAAAGAGAAGTTGCAGGTGCTTATTGGTCTTTTGAATATTCTCTTTTATGAAGTGCCTGCTCCTGTCATTTGCCTAATGAGTTTTCCTTCCTGATTTGCGGTACTTTCTGCATTGTCTCAGTCTGCTCAGCCTCCTACAGAAAAATACTGCAGGCTAGGTGGCTTGTGAGCAACAGGAACTTCTTTATTCGTTATTTTCTGGAGCCTGGGGAGCACAAGATGGAGGCAACAGCAAATTTGGAGTTTGATGAGGGCTTCCTGGTTTGGCTTCAGCCTGGGTCCACACAGGCCGGTCTCTCAGGCTCATTGACAAGGACAGTGACACAGTTGTGAGAACTCCACACTCGTAACTTGATCACCTCTGAAATGCTCCTGCTTCAAAGAGTGTGACCATAGTATTTCAATCTATGAATTCCGGGGAATACAAACGTTCTGAACCTGCCACGTATTATGAATCCACAATTTTTTAGACTATAAGTATTGCACGTCTTCTCACTGAGCATTGCCTCTTCACTCTGTGTGGTCTTTTTGTTGGATGTGTTTTGATCTTAGGATAGTTCTAGTAATTTCTCTTGCTGTATACAGTACCATAACTATCTCTTTGCCTTCTCCAATATCATGAAGATATTGGAGATTTTGGATGAAGATATTGAATATTTCCCTTTTTTTTCCTCCCAAGAGATATTTTGTTGTTGTCAAAGTTACTTTTTCACACTAGGATCTGCAATGCCCTATTTTGATGTGGGGGTATAGAAACAAGAATTCCTGTTGTTTAATATGGATATGAAACTGACTCCAGAGCATGCATGGATTTTTAGAGGCATCATTATTGATTTCAGAGGGATTCCTCCTCAGGAGAGCTCAAGAAGAACACAAAAATGGCCTTTAGGGGAGACAGTGTGTACTTCTACACTTACATCATCTTACCTGAGCCTCACAATCACTCTTTGAAGGAATGGGTTATTATTTTGTTTGTAGTTGAGACAACAGACTCTTAGAAAAGACGAGCAGTTAGTCTAGAGTTAAGTAAGGAGGAGCAGAGCTGACTTTCCATGCTCAGCCCCACATCCAGCTCTTCCTCACGTCAGCATCTCGGTGATGGAATTCATTAGGCCAGTGGAGAGTCCCTAACCAGCAAGACTAAGATAGTAAGCTAACATCAACAAGGCTGGTCTAGTACCCAAGGGGGACACTTTTGTCTGGAACATTCGGAAAACAGGGTTATTCTTTGCTCTCAGTGATGGTAACAGTTCATGGTCGGTCCCAGCTTCTTTGTACTGGGAAATTCCCAAGAGTTTGCATATTCAGTATGAGTTCTTAAGACAAAGCACATGGGAGGTCTCACCTTCTGCATTTGACAGATAAGAAAACAAGGGGCCAAAGAGGTCACATGACTTACTCAAGGTCAAATGGCAAGATCAGAAATTGAAGGTCAAAGAGTAAGAGAGCAGCTCTCATTTCTTACCCCTGTGTTATTATCACCAAGGCCATTGGTCTTGGTGGTCCTTATTGTACTTTAGGGTGAAGTCTCATTGGACTCTAGTGAGGCTTGTCTTATTTTTGTGGCCTATTGTTTGGGGCTTCCATTGTCCACCCCGCTTACTACACAGGAAATGTACACCAGTCCTACAACTCCATGCGGGAGCGCCCTGCTGCCTTTAGCCCTTCTGTCCTACCTGAGAGTTCTGGCCCTTCCCTTCACTCTTCACAACATCCATGCCCCAAAGCAAAAGACTGAATTTGAATATGCAGCTGCTGTCACCTCTTCCCAGATGCAGAGCTGTGTAATTGCAAAACCTGTTTCATAATCCTCCCCAATTAAGCTCCTGACAACCTAATTTCAAAGACCCCATTGGACTTTCATGATGCTGTTCTCATTCCTCCTCTGCTCTTTGCCCCTGCCCTCTGCACGGACGGTCTCCAGTGTTCACTGTGCAGCTCCAGATGAGAAGATATCTTCAGCGGGGGGGGGGGCCCTACGGCCCCTCTTTTGGCCTTTTCTTGCAAATTGCTAGAAGCCACTCAGCGAGGCTCTGACATCATGTGAGGAGCTGGGAAAATAAGAGAAACAGGTTATTAAGGCAATGATAAAAAGTAAAAAAAGGGGGATGATTAAAAGCCAAATGCTTGTTGCGGAGAAGTGGAGAGAGGATCCGAGGGCCCGTTACAATGCATACTGGTGCGTGTAGACACTGAGTGACTTTCAGCTGAGCCCCGAGCAGCCTGACACCATTGACATATTCATCTTTTATTAGCGCCACTCCTTTAAAATACATGCGCACACGCCACAACAAAAGAACAGCGCATCTTCAGACATTTAAAAACAACTGCTCATCTGCCTGATTGCGTCTGCAGTCTAACAGAGTGTACATTTTGTGGAGTCACATCAAATTACTCAGACACCCATTACAATGTCAAAGAAATGCCAAGAAGCAGTGCAGGACATAAATAATAGAATAATTCAGAACTCCAGTTTCTGTCCTTTTTTTCACCCCATTTCCTCTTCACTTTTCAAAACACACTCCTGGTAGGCATATAGGAGCTATGGATTATAGTTTTCTATTTTAGCCTACATCTGTTTCCCCTCCTTCTCCCTCCTTGGCACTCAATTCGTATGATCTTCCCCAAAATGCCACAGGCCAGGCACCGCATTCCCATCTTAGGCAAAACCTCCAATTAAAATCAGCAGGGAGGTTGCTTGAATTAGGAAACCCAACCAGGGCTCCCTAGCTGGATGGTGCTGAAAGAGGGCTACAAGCTTTTGAAACACGGATGGGAGCCCTGGGTGGCAAAGCCTCTGTCCTCCAAATGACAAGCAGCTCCATGCTGTGTCATGGAGAGACCTGTCAGGTTGCCAAAAAAAAAAAAAATCCTGGCTGAGGCAAAGACACAGCCTGCAGGGAAGCAGCTGAGGTGTCGCCATCGTGGCCCCGAGCCTATTCATCCTCCACTCCGGGCAGTGGAGGGTAGGCAACGCAGCCAAGGTAACTGAGGCTGTATTAGGTTTGGATCCCTAAATCCTGAACTCTGGTCAGCTACATCCTCGCTGCGTTACCATGGTGAGTCACAATCCCTCTCTGGCCTTCAGTCATCTCATCAGTAGAATGAAAGTCACCAGGGAATCCCATCGCACGGAGGTGATGTGAGGATACAGAGGTGACTGCCATGTAGTGCGCTAGTGAGAAACACTGATTTTCTATTAGCAGCCAAGCCTGAGTGTTTGCTTCTAGTATGAGGGAGACGAGTTGAACACTTGCAGGGCTTCTTCCTGAAGGTTCTCTGCCTCCGTGATCCAGGCTGTTTCCTTTGGAGCCTCTGCGGGTGCTTTCCAGTTTAGAAATGAAAGCGCAGCTCCCTGTCTTCCCTTCTGACCTCCTTCCTTTCCCCTCCCCCGCCCCCCATCAGAATAACGCGAAATCTCATCTGACAGAAGGATGCTGATTTGCACATATTGGAGTTCAGCCTTGGCTGCAGATGGAAGATGCTGAGGGTCCCTAGGGATGAAAGACTGCGTTTTAAAGTGTGGTCCTCACTGCCTGGCACCATCTGCCTTGCAGGGAGGCTGTCTCAGCTTTGAGACCCTCCCCTCCAGAGCTGCCTATTAAGCCACTTCTCAGTTGCCAGGGTTGAGGCGCGCTGTCACTAGCTAGCCGGGGAAGTGGTATTTATAGATCACAGCCCCTCCTACCCTCAGTCCCCAGCCTCTTCCTCTGTGCCTGTCTGTGAGCTCCAATTATCAGTGAATGGAGAAAAGGGACCACGGCAGGTCCAGGGGAAGCGAGGAATGTGATAACAGGCCCTCCGTACGCTGAGACTTCCTGTATTTTTCCATTACTTCAAATTATTTCTCTTCTTATGGCTCCCTTTCTTGTTCTTGCTTGCTTCATTGCTACCATTTTGCCTTCTGGTACAGTCAGTAGCTGGATGCGGGCCTGTACGAGAGTGTAGAGTCTGGTTCGTGAGTGTAAAGTGACTTCGTGATCTCAAGTACTTACTTCATGTCCTCAGGTCTCATTGTTTTCATGCGTAGCATAGAGGTGGCTAACCATGCTGCTCACACAGGCCTGTGAAGACTCTTCTACATCAGGCATGGGATGCAGTGACGGCTCAATCATGGTGAAGCACAGGTTTCCCTCACTGTTTCGGTGTGCTGCCTGCAGTTGAGCACTGCAGGGTGGTAGGTGACTATCAAGACTTACTACTCAGAGTATGGGCTGAAGATGGGGAAGGTATAGGAAATTGTCCTGACTGAGGCTGATGCCTAAGTTTTGGAATTTGCTTTTTCAAAAGAAACATTCCAAATTAAAAAAAAAAAAAAAAAAGAAGAGTTTGTTTTTCTGGTTCTAATCTTATCCAGTGAAATAGTGAAAACCAAAGGGATGCTCACTGGCCTTTGGAAATCAGGACTCCCTGCTTCCATTGCATCCACTCTGGTCCAGAAGAGGAGGTGGTAGATGACTAAGCCCACTTAGCTATTCCATCCAATGTCCAATTCCCTGAGCCTGTGATCTACAAGCAAGTCTTGGTTGAATGTCCTCGCCTCTGGCCTTCGCAGTGTGCTCGCATTCCATCTCACGCTGCCCCTGGAGTGGCTCCTTGCAAGCCCCTTCCTGCTCACCCTTTCCCCACTAACTCAGCACCAGGTCCTTCCTGTTCCCTCGTCATCCTTCCCAGTGTCTCTACCTTTCTCCTGTTTTCTCTTTCCTCTCTCTCTGGGCCTTGCTCCCTGCGAGTCTGAAACACCACCTCCTTTCTGAGTCCTCCTGCTGTATCATTAATGCCTCCTTTGATACAGCCCACAACTTCATGATTATTCTGAGGTCAGGAGATGCAGGTGCCACACAGCTAGCTGATGCATCTCAGAGGGCCTCTGTCCCCAATCCCTCCTGCTCGACAGGGCTGGAATCCTAATTTGCCACTAGCCCTGCTGCTTGTTGCTGCCTCACCAGGAACTTTCATCTTTTTATGCCCCTGTGAAGGATTCTGAGAGTTCAGCCACAATGAAGCATTGATTCAAGGAGAGGGGGCTGCGGTCTTGACAAAGGGTCCCAATGATGAGACACGAGAAAGGGGGCGCTCTACGGGGTTATAGAATGCCTCGCAGATGGGAACTGAGGAGGGCTAAATGGGGTACTGTCCTGTCACTTGGAGAGGGAGTGACAGCAGCAAGTGTGGGCCATTTGAAAGAGGCATTTTGAAATGAGGCTTTCGTCAGATGGAACCACGAAATCAGAGCCATGCGGAAGGCCCCTGCAGTTCGCAGAAATATCAGATGACTCATACTCCAATATTCAGTCCATGTTCTGGTTTGGGAGGCGGGAGCCACACAGCTCATTGTGATTCCAGCCCCGTTTCCTGAAGGCTGGGCCTGCTGCTGTTCTCCAGGCTGTGATAGGATTGGCCTCACGAAGCGGAGACCAGGGACGCCTGGAGCTGTGTGGGCGGATGGTATGGAAAACTAATACTGCAGTCTGGAGCAGAGAGACACAAGTTTATTTTTCTTCTTTAAAAAGAAGAACAAAAATATTAATATTCTTTGTTCATTTATTCACTCTAAAAACATTTATAGAGCGAGGCTCTGCACTAGGGGCCTGGGGAATGAAGGGCCTCTCCTGTCAAGCCTCTGAGCCTTCAGAGAAGCCTGACAAGAAAACAGGGATCCCAATACCATGTCTTGGATAGTGAGAGGGAGGTTTCATTGCCAGGGAAGGATGCTTCTGTGGATTTAAAGAGAGTTTCAAAAAGCTAATTATTCCACCATTTTCTCTCAGCTGATAAGCAACTCATTTAAAGCAAAATATGCCAGGGAGCCATTTCAACAGTATCCATTTTCAAATGGTTATAACAAAATGGCTTCCCTCAAACTCAGAGAGATAGTGAAATCCCTTAAAGTGTCTCAATACCTTCAAAGGAAGAGCTTATTCTCTAGGATAAGATTTCTTATTACTACCTTTTTCATAATTGCTCTCTGCTGGGCTTTTCTAAGCGCTTAATATATTATCTCACAGAGTCCTCTCACCGGCCCAGCCACATTATCCTCATTTGAGGTGTGGATACTGGGGCTTAAGAGACAAAATGAGTTGTTCCTGGTTACACAGTGGGGTTTTGAACTCAGTTCTGCTCAGTCCAATATCCATAGTTTTCTGCATAAAGCTCTACTGCCCCCTGGCTCCTCGTGTTTATGGATTGATGAGTGTAGCTCAGCAGTGGAAATGGTAGGACAGATGGACAGCCACGGGGGATACAATGCAAATCCACCTCTGTTTCCAGTTTCATAAGATGGAGATCATAAATCAACAGCACCAGCATCACCACTGTCATCATCAAATCACCGAAGCGTATGTACCCGTAAGAAAGGTTTGCTTGCCTCCTGCATGAGAGACAATGTGAAAGCAATAGCTCTGAGCCAGGAGACTTTTCTGCTCACTGGCTGTATGACTTTGAGTCCATCATTTCACGCTGAGCGTCTGTTGCCATGTCCATAAAATGTACCTGGCAGTCCCTTTGCAGGAATAACAAGAGCTATGTTTTTATTGAGCTCTTAATACCTACCCAGTTTGGAGCTAAGCTTTCACATAAAAATTCATGTCACCCTAACCACATCCCTGTGCAGCAGGAATGATTAGGAACCTGAAGGAAGCTGTCCGGTATCACTTCAGCGCACATGTGGAAGAGCTAGGATTTTATGCAATCTCTGACTGACCTCAAGTCCCAAGTGATGTTCAGGGTGTTGTGTGGTTCAAGGGAAAAAATGGGAGTGAATATGCCCTGTGCTGAGTAAAAAGTGTTAGACACATGTAAGGGATTACTTTGTTGGCATGGAAGATAGCCAAGAAGTGACCGGCACAGAAATGAGGAAGGATGAGAGGCCTCTAGGCTGAGTGCCTTTCATATTTTTACCTATTCTCCTGTTGCTTCTTATTTAATTACAAATCTGTCTTCACTGGGGTGTTTCAGTGTCTGGGTGGCGAGTATAGACTTTGGTATCATTTATAGTGTCAAGGGGCAGAAGAGAAAGGAGCACAGAGATACATTTGCAAAGAAATGCCATTGATTGGAGAGTTTGTAGCTCCAGGAAAATGAGCTCTTCATTAAATACATTTTGTAAAAACTACTGTGAGGGTCCTATAGGATCTCCAAGATGGAAGAACTGTATGATTTTTAGTATATGATAAAATATAATTTGTGTTTGTTGATATTGCTGGATGCTATATAATGTTACAGAAAGAATGAACGTGTACAGGGGGTTAACTTGTGACACAGATGAAAAAAGTAAACTGTAAGGTCTATTTTGCTGCTGTGCTTTTACTAACTTGTGGCCATCCAGAGTGCTTTGACACTTCGTTCTTAAATTAAACTTTTTTGGAAGTTAATAACATGATGTCATGATGTTATAGTCACAATTGTAGAGCTGGAAGGATCCGCTCACAAACATTTGCACCCACCTTTTCTCTTGAGAGATGCATAGACGGTAAACTTTACAAGAGGAAAGTACACTGTCATACAGCTGGTGTGTGCCAGTGTGACAAGTTAGAGTACAATAAAATTCTTAACATTTACATTATCTTCCTTAGTATAAGTGCCCCAATAAGCATTTTCGTTGTTCCAAGTGGCTCCAATTTGCAATAATAGTTGTTCACAGCAACTTACAGCCCTGCCCATGACAGTTAACTCTCTCCATCTTCCCTCTATTTTCCCAGGACAATTCAGCAGTGGCTTGCCAGGGTCCAGTCGCTTCTCTACTGCAATGAGAATGGGTTTTGGGGAACCTTCCTGGAGAGCCAGAGGAGTTGTGTGTGCCACGGTAGTACCACCCTGTGCCAGCGCCCCATTCCCTGCATCATCGGAGGGAACAACAGCTGTGCCATGTGCAGTCTTGCTAACATCTCCCTCTGCGGCTCCTGCAACAAGGGCTACAAGCTGTACCGAGGCCGCTGTGAACCTCAGAACGTGGACTCTGAGCGCAGCGAGCAGTTCATCAGCTTCGAGACCGACCTGGATTTCCAGGACCTGGAGCTCAAGTACCTGTTGCAGAAGATGGACTCGCGCCTCTATGTCCATACCACCTTCATCAGCAATGAAATCCGCCTGGACACGTTCTTCGACCCTCGGTGGCGCAAGCGCATGTCCCTCACTCTCAAGAGCAACAAGAACCGCATGGACTTCATCCACATGGTGATCGGTATGTCCATGCGCATCTGCCAGATGCGCAACAGCAGCCTGGATCCTATGTTCTTTGTCTATGTCAACCCCTTCAGTGGGAGCCACTCGGAAGGCTGGAACATGCCTTTTGGGGAATTTGGCTACCCGCGTTGGGAGAAAATCCGTCTCCAAAACAGCCAATGCTACAACTGGACTCTCTTGCTGGGTAATCGGTGGAAAACGTTTTTTGAGACGGTACACATATACCTACGAAGTCGGACTCGGCTCCCTACCCTACTGCGTAATGAGACTGGCCAGGGCCCCGTGGACCTGTCTGACCCTTCCAAGAGGCAGTTCTACATCAAGATCTCCGACGTGCAGGTCTTCGGGTATAGCCTGAGGTTTAACGCTGATCTCCTTCGCAGTGCCGTTCAGCAGGTCAACCAGTCCTACACACAAGGTGGCCAGTTCTATTCCTCCTCCTCCGTGATGCTCCTCTTGTTGGATATTCGGGACCGAATCAATCGTCTGGCTCCTCCTGTGGCCCCGGGGAAGCCCCAGCTGGACTTGTTTTCCTGTATGCTGAAGCACCGCCTGAAGCTCACCAATAGTGAGATCATCCGGGTGAACCACGCCTTGGATCTCTACAACACCGAGATCCTCAAACAGTCGGACCAGATGACAGCCAAACTCTGCTAATGTGGGACTCCTAGCCATGGACTTTCCCTTTTGTTGTACAAAACACAACGGGACAAAACAAAGCAAAACAAAACGAAACACAAAAATTTGTAAAGTGTAATTAATATTCAAAAAACAAGGGAGGAAAATCTTCATTTGTTGGAAACTCAAATGTTCTAGCAACTGTATAAAACCGTTGGGCATGTTTGTTATTTCTATACTCTGCCATGAAGGGGGGTCTCAGCCTTTATGGAGCTTTGAGGGAGTCACTTCATTGGCCTCAAGTGCTGTGTGAGGGGGGAGAGGGGGAGAGCATATGCAATGAATTGTAGAGATCTCTGCTGTGCAGGTGCTAAGATTAAACACTAAAAAGAAAGAGAGATATATGTAATGTACAACTGACACTGCCATTTTTCCTTGTGGGAGGAAATGGACGTAGATAAAGAAGATATTTCTTCGGCTAAGATTTCTTCCCTCTGTATGCTTAATCTTTGTGGTTGCTTTGACTCAGTCGCAAATGAGGTTGGGTAGCCAGTGACATTCCTTTCTTTGCTTCTCAATAAACCAAAACAAATGGAAGGTGGCCAGTAGGTGGGGTTGGGAGGACACACATTCACATAATCACAGGATAGTAAGTGACCTTAGGTGTCAACTCATCAGACTCCTTTGTCGGGGAGTTAGGCTAAGAGAAGGATGGCATAACTGTGGTCACTCCCACAGCAATGGCCTGACCATGAGCCTCAATCCTACCTTCCAACTCCCTTGACAATGTGCCTTCTTTTGAATCACGCTGGCCACTCTCATACTTTCTGCTCCAACACAGCTGCCAAGGGGCTACGCATTTTTCTGAGGCTGTTTTGGTAGTTGCTTTGTGTGTGTGAAGAAATTCCTCTCACCCACTTTGTCCAAAAGGAAAGAGTCTAGTGTCAGATTTCCTAGAAATGCTTTCCATAGTAAAGTCATAGTCTGAATAAAATCAAGGAACAAAATTTAAAACATAAGGCACGTTTTTAGCATTGCATGGGCATACCATTTTCTACAGGACAGATTTTTCAGTTGTCAAAAATTATCACTTGATTAACTCATAACACACTTGCATGCATAGACATCCACCCACTTATACACACAGCGGTGTAACCCTTGCTATTTTTTTGGCATGTGAAAGTCAGAAGCCTTCTGTGAGGGACTCGAGATTAAATGAAAGTGAGCTGCTCATGAAAGAAAGCTCATCTCAAAGTACTTCTCTGGAGGATTTGCACAGGCATTGCATCGAGTTTCCAGGAACCCAGCATTTACCTTTTGACTGGGTGGTACTTGTGAAAGTTGTTTCCTGACTATTTGGACTCTTCTCTGCACTGGCAGTGAAATGAAGAATTAAAAAAATTAGGCTTGGGAAGAGAATATAGATTTAATTTGGTTAAAGCTTCTGCCCCATGCAAATCCCTTCTTCATCATCACTGGAAATTGACCACTCTTCCATGATTGGACTGCTGGGGTACAGGAAGCTAATTAATTCTATTTTCCATTTCCCTTCAATTCTTCTTTAGCAGAAGGGAAGCAAAAACCCTGTGCAAAAACCCATTATCCCACACATGCACGCATCAGAATACCCTTCCATACTTTGATCAGCCAGGCTCACATATTTTCACCTACTGGCTCCAGTTTTGCAAGTGCATTCCCCTCTCATGCTAATATCCTAGATGGAGTACAGGATTTAACTTAGAGGCCAGAGTTTGTGATAGGGCACACAAGTGAACACCATCCCTGATGTACTGTATTCCAAGGTCCAAGGAGAAGGCTTCAAGGCATAACTGGTGAAGAACTACCTAGCTTCCTTAAGTATGGGAGTAGAAAGATATTTTTTTTGTAGAATGATAAATTCCAACTTTTCTATGTGTTTTTAGTATGAATTAGCATATATTTTATAGCAACTTCTTCAAAACTTGGGATACACTTTACACTTCCATAGGTTTTTTGACCTTGGCTTTTGAGATACCTCATTTTTCATTTGGCCTGGAAATCTCTCCTGCCAGAGGTCATATCGCAGCTTATTCATCAAGCACAAGAAGATTCTGCAAAAGTCCAGTAAATCATCAGACATCGCTCAGGCAACCAATAGATAAATAGAGAATGTCAGAAACATAAATATTTGTAAGTAAATGGTTCATACTTATGTGTCACTCATGAATTAATGAACAAGAGCAGTATATAAACGATTTTATAAGACAGTAATTATACTATACCTACCATAAGTAGTGCTAAAATGGAGTCAAGTTCAGAAAGAAGAACGCTAAAGAAATTATTTCCTCTATTCATGGAGTTGAAAAAGGCTTTCACAGAAGGGATAGATTCTTTCTGAATATTGGAAAATGATCAGGGTTGAGGCAAATCAAAAGGAAAACACCAAAGAAATAGTGACTGCAAACCATAAAGGTCTAACTAGGGCTTAGGAGATGTAAGGGTCAGAATAACAATGACTAAAATGCCATTTAAACCAGCTTTGGTTTAGATTAGATTCTAGATGAGAAGTGAATGAGCTTTGGACTGATGGTTCTGCTATTTTCCCACCCGTGCTTCCTCACTGACTTCCCAGCACTTCCATGGACTCCTCATGCAGTGATGCTGTGTATTTTCACAGCACTGTGTTGCATAACCCTTACCACAATTCCATCAGGACCCTTACACTGAGTCTGTCACTGGAATTTGCCACTGTATGTGTGGGAAAAGCCTTCACTTTGATAGGGTTAGCTCAGCCATTTCATCTAATGGAGGTAATGCAGCCAGGCATAAAGACAGGAAAGCATAGGGAGATAAATGAAGTTTCAAGGAGAAGGGCTCAGACATCCAAATTAATTCTACAGTAAGAAGACATTACTTTATTATGATAGAATATAAAGTTCTGTGCACTTCCAAATGTCTCTTCCTTAGGTTTGGCTGGCCATTTGAACTAACAAGGTTCCCCTCTTTCAGAGAGGAACAGAAGCCTGAAGCCTTCAAGTGAGATTTTAATTCAATTAGTGTCTTATCAAATTGATGCAGCAGCCAAGGACCTACAGTCTCTGATTAATATGCTGATGCTAAGACACAAGAGTGAACAGAATGCCCATTTGGATAAAGCTTGGTAGCAAAGCATGTCATTGCCATAGAAACCACAGAGCCCTTAATTAGCTATCAAATAAGATCATTGGAAAATTCTACACCTTGGCATAGCTGCCCCCTTTAAAAAGGAGGCAAGAAGAGGGTCACAATAACTGTAAGACTCCCTTCCTTGATTAAAATCATAGTTACACAGGCTGTATGTTGTAAAGTGAGAGAAAATTTAGTGTGCAAGACAAAGGTGTGTAATAGAAATGAGGCTATGGGATTATTCAAATCTAAGAATATAATTTGGACTGTGGAGAAGCTTGCTGTCTATATTGATAAAAATCATCCCAATGACAAATATTTTATTCTATTATCACTTCTGTAGAATGTGATAATAATAATAGGGATCCACTAGATGGTGACAAAGGATCAGAGGAAGAGATCCTGCCCTCAAAATGTGGGGAGTAATTAACCTTTAATATAAGAGATGCATATCATATAACTTTCAGATTAATGCAGGAAAAGTTACAAATTAAGAAGGCAGAAATGAGGAAAAATTAAAATATCTGGGCACATACAAGCAGATACAATAGTAAAACTTACTACACAAATAATCACAATAAATGTAATTGGATAAAACTTGACTGCAAAAACATAGGTTGTCAGATCATAAACTGCAAATTAAAAATAAAGATTGAAGATAAAAGGACTAAAAAACATATACTAGATATATTAACAAAACTGTTAGTAGCAGGCAAAATAGACTAAGGCAAAATGCATTATTATGGTTAAAAGTAGTCAAGTTATTTAAAGAATGGGCAGAAGATGACACAGACTCACAGACTTAAGGGAAAAATTTAAATGTATTTCAAACTTCACATTTCAGAGATAAGTAATTCATCAAGGTTTAATGCTGACTAGCAGTAGTTCCATTTTAATTCTCTTGAAAAGTCATCTAACCAAGAAAAAAATCAGTGCCAAGACCTTTTAACTGATGGGTTACCAAACTCACATACATAAATTCCCCCTTTCCTCCCTCCTCTCTCTCTCTCTCTCTCTCTCTCTCTCCCATGAACTTTTTAATCAAACTCTGTGGACTGGCATTTCTCTGATGGGGGCCAACCAATTCCTCGAATTATTTAATGATTTTAAACTGAGTGGTCACTGTCTTGCTAAGACTTCTGTGGTATCAGCGTCTCCAGCCCCGCCAACCAGAAATAAGTAGAAGGCAGATGTTGCCTGAGTGAACTCGCCTATCTCAGCATTTGTTCTCTTTGCAAATCACCATTAGAACCTGACTTTAGAAGTATTGTCCTGCACTTTTCAGCATTTGGTCTGTGGATAATCTTTGTTAAAATATATGGTACATTTTCTGACACTCTTGACTTGGAATCCTCCTGCCCTCTCAACAAACTCACCAATCAAAAAGGAAGCAAGAAATAGAATAATTTAGAATCTAGGACCAGGAAATAATGTCATGTATATTACATAAATTTATCACATAGTTTGTTTTTCAGGAATTACAGATCTCTGTAATTGTACTTAATTTGAAGGACAGTGCATGTCCCTTTGAGAAACACGAAAGCTCTGGTCTTTAAAAATATACCCTCCCATATACTTTTGAACAATATCTCTTGAGCTCTTGAATGTTCTGAAATGCTACAAATCTTGACTAAGTATCTCTGATCTATTCTAAACTGTGAGTTTACTTCCCTTTTCAGTATCTTAAGCAGAGATTGTCCTAGGATCACATATCAAGTTAATGTAGTTCGTATAGCTTCATCTTACCCTCATGACAAATGACAAATCTCTTCATAAGAATGGCAGTTATGCTCACTTCAATAAAACACATATTAAATACAATACCTATTAAGTAGATGTGTTCTCTGTCAGCACCAACTAAAAGGAAGAGACTGCTAAGTGTGAAAGAAATGAGCTATGTAAAAGGATGTCAAGAATGACTGGTGTATATCTATTACATTATCAAGAGAGAGTTCAGGTCAACAATTCTGATACAACAGTGAACATGAACTTTGGAGAAGATACCACTAAAGCCATAAAAAAACCCACTCATGCCAAGTAGCCTCAAATAAGCAAATGAATTTCAAATTCAAGTCACTCTTTAGATCTTCAGTATCAAATACTGATTTGAGAATCTGATATATACCACAAAATTCCATGGTAGGTGTTTCTGAAGCTGCTTTAATTCCACCCAAATTTCATTCTTTCCCAAAGACTGGACAAAGAGCCCCTACCAAAGCTAGGGCTTCATAGTTTTCATAAATGTGCTAAATGGAGTCAGTTAGCATACAGATAAAAAGAACTTCAGAGCTGAGAATAAAGAGAAAAAAGGGATACCCAAGGTGCCAGTCTGAAGTTTATTGCTGATGTTATGAAAGGGACTGTGCTTGCCCTATCTACCAAGTCCTTAGCTTCTTAACCAGAGAAGGAACATGGGCTGACTTTGCCATGGGCCTGAATAAGTAAGGAAATTGCAATAATTAGAGTATGACTATAAACATTGCCAAGGGTTTATTAATTATATGGTGTTATTTTGAATAATACATAATTATAAATTAACAGTAATGTCACCTGATATTTTGCTAGTGTTCAAAAGAATTCTGAGCTAAAAGACCTGACCCTGGCCCTGGGTTTTCCTGAATTACAATTTATACTTTAAATTCACAGGTTAAAGAATCACCAGTACATTCAATAGTACTTTTGGTGTTCACAGACAGCAGATAGCACTGTGGCTCAGAATGCTGACTTAGAGATTAGAAACAGGGGTTGGAGCATGGCTATTTGTTAGCTGTGTAACTTGAATGAGTCCTTTAGTCTCTCTATGATTTTTCTTCTGTAAAAAAGAGATTCTTTTTTTTTTTTTTTTTTCCGGTACCGGGGATCGAACTCAGGACCTTGCGCTTGCCAGGCAAGCGCTTATGCCACTGAGCTATACCCCCAGCCCCTAAAAAAGAGATTCTTAATAGGTCTGTCCTATTATGGGTGTTAAGAGAATTAAGCACTTTCTTTAAAAGTGTCCAGAACAATGTCAGGTATGTAGGAAATCTATGTGTTAAGTAAATTTCATTAATAAAAACATACTTAAGATAGACAGATAATTAAATTACTATTAATACATAATAGCAAAAATTAATTGATTTCATTTTAAAGACCAAGCACTATAGTAAGAGTTTAATGGTTGTTATCTATGTCTTAGTCTGTTTGGGCTTTTACAATAAAATACTTACCCTAGGTAATTTGTAAGTAACAAACATACCTTTCTCACAGTTCTGTGGATTGGAAGTACATGATCACAGAACTGGCAGAGTTGGTGTCTGGTAAGGGCGTGTTCCACATACCTTCTAGGATCCTCACAAGGTAGAACAGGTGAGGGAGTTGCTCTGAGTCTTTTTTATGAGGACATTAATTTTAGTCATTCTGGCAGAACCCTCATGGCTTAACCCCTTCTTAAAGATCTCACCCATGAATGCCAGATTAGATTCCAACACATGGATTCAGAGGGAAAGGACAACATACAGACAGCGGAATCTTATTTAACTGTGTTCTAATGTAGTAAGTCTAATTAGCCCATAATTATACGTGCGAAGAAAATGAGTTGTAGGTAATGTCCCTTGTCCTGTAACTACACAGCTAGTAATGGGACTATGAATTTGAAAACTTAGCTTCTAACTATGCCACATGTTGTTTCCTCAATAAATACAAATAAGAGCTCTAACAAAGCAGTCTATAATAGTCGAAACCCTAAAAGGCATGTGGCACCTCTCTTCAATACACAGTACCATTAAGTCTTCCGAAAGCCAGAGTCAAGGACATCACAATAGTCTTACACGTGTGGACACCCGAGTCCCACAGTATCAGCAGAGACCCTGAGGAGCAGACCATCTAGGGAGAATTTTCCATCTGGAAGATTATCACCAGCCTGAAACCCAGTGGGATTTGTTACTTCTTCTCCAGCTTCCTAGGGAAGTCAACTGGCTCTGAGTGGAGGTCTCTACTATTCGATAAAGCTCTGTTGTTTTGTGTCTTGCTCTTGCCTGAGAACGAACAGTACCAAGGAATCTGGCAGGGGAATGGGTGGAGAGCAGTGGTGTGGTTAATTGCCATCAGAAGATGAAAACTATAATCTGGTTCCCCAGAGTAATGGTGCAAACAGACACCTTTCATCACTTAGGCCAGTTTCCACATTTGAGCAGCACAGATGTAATTGCAAACCAGTATGGAATGTGGCTCCTGAAAACCCATCCCAGGACCAATGTAATCCTACAGAGTTGGGGGGGATCTTTAGGGTGGATGAGAAGGATGGAGGTTAACTTTCAGAGACAGCAGACTTTGTCTTTGCTCAGCTTCCTGCTGTCTTCCTACTTTATTATTTGCATTTCCTGCTCCCAGATGTTGAGACTTTCATTGATTGAAGGATTAAATAATGAGGCTGAATCATGTTGAGTGATTGTATTTACAGAACTGTGGTTTCTCTGACTGATGTCTCTTAAAGAAGGGGACACAAATGCCACCTTCTAAGCTTACAGGATCAGTGTCAGTCAGATCTCGGGAAATGAGACTCAACATACATGAACAGAGGAGTAAAGGAAGGCCCATCGTGTTTGCTGAGCCTTATGGCAACACAAATATTTAACATACATCGTATTTAGTCCTTAAAAATCTCTAGAGATAGTTGCTATTATCCCTATCTTACAGGGGAGTAAACCAGGCTACCAGAAAACCATGTAACTGAAGTTCACGTTTGCCATTTCTTAGGTAATGGAAGCATTAAGAGATCAGGGTAAGTTGCAGTGATTAGCAGCACTGGGGCTAAGACCCAAGGGGTTCCCTTCTTTGTGCCCTCCTTTGCAAACTGTGTGACCTTGGAAAGTCAATTAACCTCTGTATCTTGGTGTCTTCATCATTATATTGGGAGAATAATAACTTTACTTCACCAGGCTGCTTTGAGACATTTCTTTTCCCTGGGATTTTATCTCTTACATGAGTTAGTGCAGCCAAGGGTTGCCTGGACCTCTTTGATACATAGCAAGCATTCAATAGAAGTTAGTTTTCACTATCCCTTTGAGTCAGGTATGGACTACAATCAGTGCTTGAAATCATTGTCTATTTATGCCTCTTGGCTTCCCTTCTTGTTTTGTTTCTCCTCTGGAATTTTCTCCAGCATATGGAGCTGAACAGGAGAGTTAGACACATATCTCTGGTCATAAACCATTCTGGCCACTCACAGTGGTTCACTCACAAGCAACTGATGGCAACAAATATACCTAAACTGGAAATAAGGGAAAGGTACAATCAAAAGAGATATAGTTTTTAGACAGTTTCCCTGGAAATGGGAAACTGAGAGATTGAGTATATAAAAGAAGATACTTTGAGTAACCATTCCCAGCGTCCTGTCCCCACACAAGCTTGGTAAGGCTTCACCCCATTTCCAGCCAAGTGGGGATGCTGCCTAGCAACCCAGTCAGGAACACCTGGGCATATTCTGCATTTGTGTGTTAAGGACAGCTACTGAAGTCCTGAAAAGGACCAGGCTTTCAGGTAAAGCTTCAACTCTAGCATAGGAAATGCTAACAAATTGCACGCATCTGGAAGAAGTCATCTGAGAGGTTCAAAGGGGTAGAAGACAAGCAAAGGGGCAATAATCCATGTATATTAGTGGGGAAGCCTAAAGAGTTGTTTTATTTGCTACAAGCACTACAAAAACTTAATGTGCTAAGAGAAACTTGCCAAACCAAGGACTTGGTGCATCTGCTTTGATAAATTTTGTTGCGGCAAGTGAGGTAGCACGATGTAACCAGTTTCCAGCTCATGCAGGCCACCTCTTTTCCAGGTGAAGACTTTTGATTATCACCTACAGTTTCAATCCCAAAGTCTGATCTCAAGAAAATATTGTCCTCAGTACGGATCAGAGGTACTAGAGCTTAACTCTGTACTCATTCATTCGTGCAGCAGGTAACTTCTGGTGTTGACAGTGTAGAGCAGTCAGCCTGTCATTTTCAAACGTGGCATATATTGAGGAAAATATATGATGTTATTGAAACATACAGCACAGATTCCACTCCCCCTCACTCCAGATTAGGCAGGGAGGAGAAAGTCAGGAAAGCACAAAAGGAGCTGGTGTTCACAAGCATTATAAAGGACAAGTCAGGTTGGATGATGAGAGGAAGGAAACATCGCTCCACATGGACTAAACAGTTCCTGCCATGGTGCAGTTCAGATGGAGATGAGAAAGAGAAACAGAAAGAGAAGAGAATGGACTGGAGATGAATAGGCAGAGTAGTTGTAGCAGACAATAAGAATATTATATGGTCATATGATGATGCACTTTTCCCTCATATGAAGATTCTAGATATTTTCCTATAAGCTCCTGCCAGCCATTATAGAATCCCTAGCCTGTAGTTGTGTAACTGAACATACTCAAACTGTGCTCTATTTCTGTATCCCAACACTTGTTCTCCTGCTTTAGTTTTTTAAACTCTTGGCTTGATTTTCTGCCTTGATTTGAAGAAAGAAAATCTTGCACTGCTTTGGCCACTTCTTCAATAGTTTGAGTCCTGCTGTTGAAATTGAGCTCATGTTGCATGTTTTTACCTGCCTTTCTGTCTGGCATCCAGTAATACAATACTCAGTCCTAGTGCTTGCCCTTGCTGCTGCTTTCCATAAACCATGATGGCCATTCCCAGTGCTAGGTGAATGGATGACCCCTGTACTACTCATGATCATTTTCTTTATGCTCCCAACACTAGGTGACACCCCTTGAATAATCCTCTTCCCATAGCCCGCTGCAGCTATGTCTAGCCCAACTACTTTCCAAGGAAATGGTTCATTCAAAAGACTTGTCTCAGTCCCAGTTCTGGTCAGCCTCTAATGGCAGAAGAAAATTCATTGGACCCACCCATCATTTATAGAATATTGGCTAAGAACACAAACTCTGGTGCCATCTTTCCTTTAGGGTGAATCCTGGTCTACATCAACCCCTAACTGTGTGACCTTTGGCAAGTTAGATCACCCATACCTTGGCCTTATTTTTCTTACCTGATGATATTACCACCTACCTCAAGGAACTCTGATGAAGGGGAGGAAATCAGAGACAGAAATTATCCAAAACATCATGCTGCACATAGTAGGAGCAAAGTCAATCCTATTTCCATTCCAGCTTCACTCAAAAAGTGTGTTATCCTATAATGAAGACCTAGAATTAGAGGATTACAGTGGATTATATATATAAAGCACTAGGTACATATTGAAAACAAGATATAGTTATTATCACCATTAACAAAGCAGCATATCCTGTTGGAGGGATTATCTAAGTCTTTTTTCTTGTATAAAGGCTCATCATAGGAGAACGAGAGGTAGCCCTCCATCTTCCTGGTTATTTCCCGGGTAGTCACAAGTGCCACTTGCAACATGCAATATTTATCCCCCAAAGATACTTTTAAAGTTTTCAGAGGTATTAGAAACATCTGAAACTTTATTTCATTTTGCTTTCAGAGGCCATTATGGAAGAAAGTCTCCCCATGGGAGACCAGCACAATGGCTGTGTTGTACACCATTGGCAGCATGCTCTAATTATTGTAGAAAAATAGCAATCTATGCGGCAGTGATCATGGATGTCTGAGTTGAGCTGTGCCCCTCATTCATATATTCAAACTCCCAACCCTCAGTACTTTGGAATATGGATGTATTTGGAGGCAGAGTAATAAGCCAGGAGATTAAGATACAGTGAAGCTGTCAGAGTTAGCAGCACTAATGTAATCTAACCGGTGTCCTTTCAGAAATGACAAATAAAACACAAAGTGAGATATTAAAGTTATATGTCTAATAGCACAAAAATCTTATGAAGACATGGTAAGAAAATAGGCCTGTGTGGGCAAGCAGAGAGATCTCAGAAGTGACCAAACCTGTAAGACCTCAATCTTGCATTTCTGGCCTCCCAAAGTATAACATATTTATCTTTTAAATTTATCTCTTCTGTGGTATTGTTTTTTGCACAAACCCAGAAAACTGAGGCAATGACTAATTAAAGTCTTAGACTGTAGTCACCATAAAGGTACACTGGGGCCAGGTAGGGAGAGACAAATGCTTGAGGTTTTTTTTTTTTTTTTTTTTTTTTTTTTTTATGAAACTACACGAGGTATTGGATTTCCAGAGAAATGGACAGATGGAGATCTGTGTCTTGTTTCCATAGGAGAGCTGCACTGATAAACCCAGTGTCCTGGATGTCTTTGTAGAATAGACACCTGCTAGGCGACCCTTAGGGGAGTAACTAGGTTCTCTTGCTCAACGAGAAGACAATATGGACACCTTCAGTGTGACCATTTATTTAAGCAGAGTCCTGAGGATCACAGAAGATTCCTCCACAGCATCACAAATAGTGGCTATAAACTCATGCTCAGTAAATACCAAAGACAAGTCCTCCACCTCATTTTCCTGAGGACACGTGTGTTTAGAATTCCTGCAATATTAAAGGTAGGACTTGAGGGAACTTCACTAATGAATGCAGTAATCACCTTGCAAATCAGGTAGGTAATAACTCAGAATTAGATAAAATATCATTTTAAAAAATCTAACCTTTCTAGTACTTACATGCTGCACAATAAAGGAATATGTATTAGACAGAGGAAGGCAGGAAGATCTATCGTTACAGTACTGAAGTAAGGGGATGTTTCTTTCAACGTTCCTTCGGTGCGTCCTTAGGACTAGAACAACATCTGGCATCAGAAATGTGCTCAGTAAGCATTTATGGAATGAAGAAAAATGGCGCATCCTTGTGTACTTTCCTTCAGGTAAAGACAGAGACCTAGAGTAGTGAAGAGACCTTGCCACAGTCACACATTTCATCAGTAACAGAGACAAGGTGAGACTGAAAACCTCGGCCTGCCTCCGCAGTTCTCCACTTAAAGCTTAGACAGGTATTTCCTAGTACATCAACATGCACTGGTTCAGTATTCTTCCTGAGCTAGGCCAGTGGATGGGCAGATTTACCTAGGGTGACAAATCTTCCCCTCAGTCCCTGGGTAAAGAGAATTTTCTGTGCTTTGCAATCATCAGGCTTGCAACATCAGTCTGGAAGTTTGTTAATGACACTGACCTGAATCTGTCATATTGCAGGGAACTCTTCACAGTCGCTGGAATTTGCTGCCATATAATGGATATTTTTTGCATGTGGAACTCTCTAATAAATTGATTAAAAATTTTTTCGAAGGCTTAATGTATACTTTTCAGAATCCGATAACTAGCAAAGTAAGTGGAAATACCACACTGAATGTGGAACACCGGGACTCCTGTTGCATTAGAAGGTGCTCATACGTGGGTTGTAGTACATTCTTCGCTGTTGCTAAAGCAAACATTTAAACTTCCTTTGGTTTGTTTAGATGTCAGTTCAGCACATGAGGAATAAAGTCATAGGTGAGCAGCGAACCTTCCTAGGGTAGATTGGCCTCTGACTGTATTCCAAGAAGAAAGCCCATTTTACTACTGTGGTCTCTGTCACCAAGGGTACATTCATATTTCTAATTTACCAACAGCCTCTGAAGAAAGTATGAAAAAAAGCCATCCACATTTCATAGAAGAGGCAACTGGGTCTCAGAAAGAGACTTTGGAAAGGCCAGATTCACATAGCTTTGTGAAGCAGCCAAGCTCATGTTGTGGAAGCCATCCATTCCTTATTTCATCTAGCAGAATCTTGAGCACCTACCATAGCATACTGCATTTAAATGGCTTGCTACCTCAAAGCCAAGGCAAAGGTATTAAGAATCCCTTCCATTCAGGACATTTTCACAATACACTTGAGCATAATCATCTTTTGTTGAAAAACAGATCCGTTCTTATTAGTTCTTTTCCATTTTATGAAGAAACTTCATGTCACAAATAAGCACAATACGTTAATAAAATTGACTATCATGCAGAAAGTATCAACTTAGGGGACTTATGTTGCTCAAACTATGAATCATTTCAAGAAAGTTCTGTCTTTATGCCTAGCTGTAGGCCAAATTTTGGGAGATGATCTCTGATTCTTTGGAATATTCTGCTGGTAAAAGTACTTTTGTATCCCTGGAGGCTGGGTCTTTGCTGTGCCAGTTGAATCAGATGGCTTCTGCTAAGAATCGATATTTAGGGTGAATATCTGCTTTTGCTTTAGGGACCCAGATTTAGAGTAGCTGATGCCAATCACACCATGCCAGTCATCATGTGTTTATGTAACTGATATCCAGGGAAAAACATGCACACCAAGTTCAAGTATCTTCCCAGGCGAAACTACTTCCCACAAATTGTAATATACTGTTTTTGTGAGTATTAAATGTGCCTCATCAATTCCACAAAGACAGGATCTTTGGAAACTTGAGCCTGACTTTCCATAGACCTTAAAATATGCAACTTTTCTTTTTATTGACTGTACCTTGAACATTTTGTTGCAATAATTTTTAACAATGCACAAAACAACTTCTAAGTTCTTCAAGTTTTTCTAGTGAATCATCAAGCTTCAGTGTAGTTGTGCATGCTCCAACACAGCTACTGCCTTTGTGACCCTCCTCATCTTTCACAAAGCAATTACATTGCAGTATTCACCCTATGACAGGAATCCTGCACTCCCTGATATTGTGTCTTCTTGAATGCTGTTTTGGGGGTGCAGAGTCACCTAGATTTTAAATCAGCAGGCACAGATAGCAGCTAACATTTGGACACCTAGACATTGTCAGTCATAGTGATTAAGGAGAGAGCAGAGTGTGCGGTTTATGTGTGCACTGCAATGGGCTCTCTCACATTTCACCCCACACTTGTGGGTAGATCAACAAATCACAGGCAGCCCTGAAGGACCTCAAGTCTCTCTTCCTAAGAATTAGGTTACCAAACCAAGCTTATGACATGTCAGGAGAAGACAGCTTACCACTCTAAAGAGCCAGATACTGGGCAGAAGATGTAAATTGTTCTCTTAAACAACCATCAGAACACTGACTCCACTTTTAGGTAAGAAACAGACACAAAGGTGGATAAAGGCAAGAATCAGACTATGAGCTGGCATAAGGAACTTTGCTTGAATGTTTTAGGAAGCAAGGAATTCTGTCAAGACTAGAACTTCCAGGTTTCTTGGAGCCCAGGTTGTGACATGTCCTGCAACGCAAGTTTATTCTCAAGCAAATATTGTGGTTTTTATTGTTTACTTCCAAATCTCACAGTCAGTAGCATAAGACAATTGAGATGCTTAACACACACATAAAAAACTTCACTGAAGTTAACTAATATCACATATTTAAGGAAGACCAACTCCTTCGGTACAGAAGCACATCTGCTTCTGAAATACCATGTCTAATGTTTAAGATAAGCATAAACCTTTAATTTTGCACAAACTGTTTTGTGGCCTATCAGAAGACAATCAAGTACTAAGCTTTGACTCTGTAACCACCTCTTAACCCTATCTCATACTGTCCCTTTTTTCAGCTATTTTTAGAGCTACTCTGGTGTGCACAATTTGTTTCTCTAAACTTCTTTCACACATTCATTGGATCACTTAAACATAAATAAAACAATAGCTGTGTGTGCAATGTTGCCCTTTAGCCCTGAGCCATGGTCTGAAAGGCTGTCCTTCAGTTTTAGGAAGGGAGGAACAATGGCAACACTTGGAAATGTGTTCTGAAGACAGACAGATACATTGGCAATGCATAGACAAAGCAGTAGTTGATAGAGTGGTTCACTTCTGGGTCAGTCATCTTATTTGTCCTCTAAAAAACCAATTATTGTATTGCCATTCATACGAACTCCTTGTTATCTCTCCAACATGAAATTTTCTCCTTTGTTTGCTCAATTTCTCAATTTTTTCCTACACTTACTCACAATTTGGCTGGTGTTCTCTATACCTAAATATTTCATCAACCATATTGGTTTAAATCAGATGCTCCATTGAACACCATTCTTGAGGTCAGTCTGTAGCAAATTCAAGACCATTCAGATTTAGGCAGGGTCTACCTTGCACACTCCCTGAGCACATTCTGCTGCAGAGCTCTTGCTGCAAGTTCTAATTGTACTTCCAGAGATGTGGAGGCTGTGGGGTGCTGTTAGTTCAAGTCTATGTCTCGGAGTCACTTATCCAAGGTGATACATAATCTGTTCACTTCTTGGTTTTAAGGCAGGATTTGAAGCCTTAATGTTGTCTTATTGATTTCTTAAGGTGGGCCCCCAAATGGCATTCTGCTGTTGTGTATTTTAATTGTTAGTGTTTTGTTCTTCCTCCCATAGTGATTTTATCAGGGAAAATGAATTCTTGATTAAACTGAATTCAATATTGGCAAATCTCATTATGTCAAAACCTTCTAGTTCAGGCTGGATTAAAACATAACTTTCAGTTACCTAAACGTAAGAATAAAATTGTAAATAAGTTAATGGTAGAAAACAGACTTGAGGGGTGAGAGAATGTTTCACTTGCTTCACAAGCAGTGTTTTCAAACATTTTCAGGTATTCCAGAAGGGCCATCGACATATAAACATATGAACACTTTCTTTTGTTTGTTCAGGAAGGCAAAGGACTTAAAATCTTGAAACAGTAATTTCCTATATGATAAACATTTCCTTTGATTTGTTATTCTGCAGAATTGAAAAAATATGAGGCTATGTATCTTTTAAAATATTCACCAAATCCACCCCCTTCCATAAAGCTAAATATACCAGGCATATATTTTATCTGCACCTAAATATATAGGTATATTTATTTAAAACACACTGGAAACATCTTAAAATGAAGTAGTGGATTTATGGCTGGTAAAACTAAAGATGATTTTTATACTCTACTTCACATTTATAAGTATTTTCTATAATGAACTCTCATTTTTACCATCAAAATGAAAATTCAAACATTCACTAACATTTAAAAATATCTAACACATCTCCTACAAAGTGCTGTGTGTTAAGCTAAGCTGAATCATATTCTGCATTTATGAATGGAGAAGACTTGGTGAGTAGTATGTGGAGATTGCTCACCATGAATCTAAATTTCAGGCTATCCCTGTTGGAGTCACTCTAGACCTCCATTCAATTTGGAATGCGAAGTGAAATAATAACAAGGGTACTTGTTATTTTCTATAAGCAAGTGGTTATTTTCTCATTATGGCAGGAGGTTTTAGGTATAGACGAGAACATGTTGCTTTGTCCTTCTGTGTTTTCCAGGAGCCCCAAGCTGTCAGGGTCAAACTGAGGCAGTTTAAACAGTGCCTAGAAGGCTATGTAGTTATTCAATACTCTGTAACTGATTTCCTTTAGTTTCCCCCTTGAATAATGCTAAATATCTCCAGTGAAACCTCTCCAACTCCAACCGGGCACCATTGTAATGATCACATTATGGCAGTTATTTGAATATCTTATTTGTGCTAGGGAAATTTCTATAATATTATATGAATACTTTTAGAAATATGAAATAAACTGGCTGGATTCCCACATCTGATACACTACAGAAGTGACCTTCAAAACCATATGAAGTCGGCACATAAAGTTTCTACCCCAAACACCACAAGCCTGCTGATCAGACTGCATTCTGATTACCTCAACTATCTGTGTGGGCAGCGTACTGGTAACTCAAGGGAGCCCATAGTCTTTACTGGAGATTCTTGAATTGCAATGTTTGATTTTTGAGATAAACATGAGGCTGCATTGACCCAGTTATTGCCCCCCAAGACTACAGCTTATTTTTAGACTCAAAGAATGCACTTTGTAAAGAAAGTGCAATGGGCTAGGGGTCAGACATGTTGATTTTCAAGCTTTGCTTCAGCTCCTAATTAAATGTGTGAACTTAAGCTTTATGCTTCACCTCTGTAAACCTCAATTTTCTGTAAAATGATCAACATATATAGCCAATGAGGGAAAAATGAGATAAAGTATCTTACAATACTTCAGAAAGTTTTTCTTTTATTAATACAAATTATAATTAACCACACCTTTATATTCATAAGCAATTCTCCTCTCAGGTCTAAGAATATAATTAAACAATTTGGACTGCTCTAAGCTATACAGAGCAGATAAGCTTTTATTAAATATATGCTTTGGTAGGTCTTCTTGGAAGTAAAGAGTGCTGTTTTAAACTAGGACAAGCTCTATTTGAGTCTTGTTTGCAATTGGGGAAGTGTTAATTTATGTTCTTCTGCCTTAGACTTTTAAAACCAAAATCCGAGTATAGATAGATTAATGTTCATATAATAGATGTCAAATGCTCTAAACAGCCAGTTAAGAAACTAGTTCTAACTGTCAGAATCCATAGATCCACATCAAGAAATAACATGAAAATCCAGACTCCTTTCTTTTTATCTGTCCATTTTAAAGATCTGGCCTCTGGGAATTGCTATAACAAAGAGAGGGAGGGTTTTGCTGAAGGTTTCAGAAGTCAGATCGAGATGCACTGTACCCCTTCATCCCACAGTATATTAGCCAGAATGGGTCACATGGTTCTCTTCTACTACGTCTCTTCCTGTGTGTGTACATAGAAGCTGTGACCTCTGCTCTGGAAGGAGGGCAGGGGTGTATCCTCTGGGTATCACTATGCTCAGGGCCTATCTCATTGGCTAGTGTGTCTCCTGTTCCATTTGTTCAGTCTTTTTATTTGCTGGGATCACTTGTTACAGTGATAAAGGCAAGTATTGATATGGTTTATGGTTTGTTTTTAATTTTATTTCATTCCATTCCATTCCATTTTATTTCATGAACAGAATGTAATTTTATTGTCCACAAATTGCTATCCCGAAAGTTTTATAATTGGAGTCTTATGCTAGGTAGCCTTTTCAGATTGAGATTTTCCCTTACTACTATTCATTTCATATTCACATATATTTTGGATGTCCCAATAACTTATTTCCTTTAGTTATCCCTCTTAATAGGTGTTCCAGTTTGTGCATCCATTCACTTATTGGAGAAATACTTGGTTGCTTCCAGGTTGGGGCATTTATAATACAGCTTCTATAAATTCTCTTATGAGTATTTTATATAGACAAAACTATTCAGACCAACTGGCTAGATATGTAGTTTTGGAGACCACATAGTCAAGCAATGCTGTGACTCATCCAGAGGGCTGACACTCACGGAAGACCTTAGAGGCACTATACATGGTTCCAAGGTAAATCCTGAGGAGATTTAGCTGACCCTGATAGATAGCAAGAAGTTAATTTTAATACAGGTCTCACCTTAACTTGGTCTTTGAGCAACCAGCAGGAAGGTATACCAATACTAACCATGTTTCAATTGATGCAATTACAAAAACAAAAAGAAGTTGTTGGAGCCCACTACAAAGTGGCTCTAAAGCAGGATTTAATATTAACCAACTGGCTTTTCATGTTCACTTGTGAATCTGTCCAAGGCCTCGGCTTCTTATCTGGAAATGGCGGACTCATAGTAAGTGAACTTCTGTGAGTCACTGATCCCTACTAGAACCTGTAGTGGTGGGTGAAGCCAGAAAGCCTCAAAGGACACGACAAGATCACAGCCAAGGACACCTGGGTCAGATCTCAACTGGATGAAGACTATAGCCTCAGGCATCTCATTCTTCAGTGGATTAACTTCAAGCCTTACTTGGAGAAGTCCTTGAGTGGCTCTGCCCCTCTGGAGTACTCCCCTCCCTTCTCCTGATAACCAAATAAATATGTGTGACCCAGAGAAGGTTGTGGTCTTAGCCCTGAGAGAATCTTGAATTATGTGAGAGGCGCTGTGATCTTCCTGGGGCCCTGAAATCATCCCATTTGCCTCTTTTTATTTAACCTTCACCTACACTCATTCAGGAGATTGCAGAGCTGATCAGCCCACAATAACTAAGGGATATTATTATTCCCATAATGTAGGACCAAATATTTTACATTCAATGACTCATCTATGTTTAGTTTTGTAAGAAACTCCAGTTTATTAAAGTTGCTATAATAGTTTTAATTTTCAGCAGTAATAAATAAAATGTAGCTGTTGCCTCATATTCTCACCAGCATTTGGTATTGTCACATTCTTTTAGACATTCTAGCAGATGTGCTATTACTGGGTATTGTTTTAAGAATTCAAATATTGTTAGGTCACTGTGCAAATGGTCAGAGAGTTGCTTAAGCAGCTCTTCCTGGTGTAAATATTATCCACTCTGGGTAAGCATCTGGAGAATGGCTGGTGAGATGATGATGTGAGGAAAGAGGTACAGTTTCCCATGATTACTGGGGAACAATTGCATGGAATTAGGCCATGTAGAATAATTGCTTTTAGAAGAGTGAGTCATCAGCTGGAAAGAACTCTGACTTGACCCACCTCTTGTTACTGCAACAGCAGTTTTTCAGTGATCTTCTCTGAGCTCACCTCCTGCATTTCATGTTGGAGCCTAGCTTTGCTGGTAGATCATCTCCTTAGTCTATTCTGCATGGAAGAATTAGCTGAACAATTTAAATGCATCTAAAATATCACTTAGAGAATCTTGACCATATAAGGCTTCCAAGGAAGTACAAGAAAATGTCTTTGAGAAACAGAGAAATTGTTCACTAAGGAGAAGAATACCTCACAAGAAAGGAAATAGTTAGATATGGTGAGAAAGAAGTTTCAATCAGTGTATAAGAAATTAAGCTTCCAGTGGTCCAACTCCCTCTTCTCTTTACATAAGCAAGTAGTTGGCTGGGAAGAGGAGCTTTCATTTTATGATGGTTGATTAATAACATTATGAAACACAATGTTATACCTGTGCATGAGGTATAACGTAACATGTGAAATCAAGGGGAAACCTGTGTCGGTATGCAGTTTCACTCCATGCTCAAACCACCACTCATTAAGGAAAACAGCCAGAAGAATGTAGAATGCAAAATCAGAACAATAATTGAGAAGATAAATATTTGAAAAGTATGCCCTGAAAATTTTTCTTATAATCTTGTGTTACTTACTTTTCTTATTGCTGAGACAAAATACTCCATACTCAAAGTTAGAAGAAGAAAGGTTAATTGTCGCTCACAGTCTGTAGAAGTTTCAGTCCCATAGTTGGCGCCAAGGCAGTGTAGCACGTGGCAGAGGCACGTGACAGAGGCACGTGGCAGAGGAGAAACATTTCTTGGCAGGGAGAAGACAGCAAAGCCGCAAGCGATGGAGCGACCATCTTTCTGTCCCTTATATTCACCCAGGCTTTCTTCCCTCTGGGTGGGGCACTCACACCCAGGGTGGGGCATCCTTAAGCCCAGCATCACAGGTTGCACATCACCTCCCCCAAAGCACACCTGTGACACCAGGAGGCTTTGAGGGGACATCTAGACAGAAGCTAGAAAAATCTGAAAGGAAAAATGTAATTTCAGTAAATAAAGAAATTTATAAAGTAGTACACTACAAATGAAACGATAGGGAATAAGTGTAAAAATGAGTTTGACTAATTTTAAAAGAAAAATAACTAGATGAGAATATAAATCCATTAGAGAAGTTAGCTCCCCATGATAAGGAGAGAAAGAAGCAGACTTGTCTGAACACCCATAACAGCATTGAGGAAAACAAGCTTTAAAAATATTTTTTAAAATGATAGTGGTCAGAAAGAAAATTACATGAAACACAGGAGAAAACAAACTGGATGATTACCGTCCCTCGAAAGAAAAAATTAGGAAAGACTATTTTTTTATAAGGTAACAAAATACAGCACACTGTATAAAAGAAGCACACACAAAATAAAAGGTTATATAGAAAGGTTAGAAAAGTGGATTTAACAAACAAAAATATATTAAAGGTGAGACATCACCGTGTGAGTTAAGTTTCAAAGATAAAGAGCGATTTCTAAAAACATTACACACACACACACACACACACACACACACACCCCTACAGAGAAAATAATAAGGAAGAGACAAGCTTTTTTTTTCCCTGAACAACATTCAATGCTAGCGCACAATGCAACAATGTCTACCCACAGTGTCTGATCCAGGGAGAAAGAAGAGTGATCCAAGGAATTGTACACTGTGCAGAATCGGTGTTCAAGAATAAAAGTAACCCAAAGCCATTTTTCTACATATCAGAACTCAGAGTAAATGTCACCCATGAGCCTTACAAGACAAAAGACATGGTCATAAAATCCAGTCAACCAGGAAATGAAACTAAATAAAATGCATAGACTTGGAGGAACTATGGCAACAAAGTTTTTATGCACGGCATTTATTTTAATTTGGAACTAAGGTTAAAAAATGGTTGGAAATTTTGTTATGAGGCAAAATGTTAAGTGTTATAAACCGTGAAAATATACAGGAAAATTAAACTAATAGTAATATAAATAAGATCTGGAAGGTAGAATTGTACATGTCTGTATGTGTGAATGTGTTCACATGCCCACATACATTCACACACTACTTTTACTTTTTTTCTCACTGTAGTGGAGAAATTTTATATTCCTCATTGGATAAAGGAAGAAAGACATATTTGGACAAGTCATTCTTAAATTTGAGTGTAATAAATAAGGTTATATTTTCATTTTTAAAGAAACTTCCTAACTTCTCAGCAGGTAATCAGAAATATGAAGTGCACCAACAAAACACAGTCAAAAAGCAAAACACCGGGGTCTGGGGATATAGCTCAGTGGAGTAAGAGCCTGTTTGGTAAGTGCAAGTTCTGAGTTCAATCCCCGCTACCACACAAAAACAACAACAGCAAAAGAAAAACACTGAATATGTCATTGCATAGAAGTCAGAAATTAACATAGGACAGGATGACAGAAGAAGGCAGAAGTCAGATATATTACTTAATCAAGTTAGGATGACCTCATGTATATGTAAATAAGCCCATCATATTGATTCAAGTTACAACATAAAATAAGAAGGAATTAAAATAATTATTTCTGAAAAAAATTTGAAACGCTGAGTGAATGAAGGTGAACGATTCAATGAGAAATAAATCAGGGATTAAGCTATAAACATCAGAAAAGCTAAGCACCAGAGCAAACATAATTATACAAAAGAAGAGCTTTCCAGGCTTGAACCAATGAGGATCTCACCGCCATCCATTTGGGTTCCTAACATCACTCATCATTCTGCATAGAGAAAATTGTAGAAAATTTCAAAGTTAGTCTGGAAGAACAATATTGGCAGGGGTTTCTTATTGAAGCTTAAGAGAGAGAAACTAAATAGAAGAAAAATGGAAGGAGAAAGGATAAACTAGGTTATGATTAGTTCTGTAGCAGAGAACAGCAAATATATTCTTCAGAAACGCTCTTGGCATATTTACATATCTGAATTGTGTGTCTATCTGTTACTAATGCTCAAACATGTATCAGAAAATAATTCAAATTTAAAGATCATGTTTCTGATTCCAATAAAATCAAAATAGGGTTATTAGAACCAGTTCTGAAACCCTTACAATCGGCACGACCCTGGAATGAAAGAAGTGGGACGCAAACTACTGAATACCTAGAAAATAATAGTAATGAAAATGCCACATCTAAAAACTTACACGATAAAGCTACACCTGCTCAAAGGGTTATTCACAGCTCTGAACACAGCACTATGAAAAAACCATGAAAACGAGTTATTCATGTTAAAAGGTCTGAAAATGCAAAGCAAAATAAATGTAAGTAAAACAAAAGGTGGGAATTAGTTAATAAAAATAAATTATTTTGAAAACAGAAACAGTAGAATTAATAATGACAAGGAAAGGTTGTTGCTTTGGAAAAAAATAGACTACTAATTAACTTTGTAATTTTTAAGTGTATGTGTTTGTGCTGAGATGAGGTTAGTGATTGAGAAAAATACACTATTGACTCTAAAACAATTAGGAAAAAATAGAAAAAAAATCAAATATTACCTTTTCTGAATAGTGATATAAAAAAGCGTACAGTCTAAGCAAGTAGAGTAAATCCTCACATATATTAATAGATTAACATACTATATCCAAGCATAGTTTTTTTCTAGGACAGACAGTCTTGTTCAAGTTGAAATGTCACATTATTATTGCTGAATATCTTAAAACAAAAGAAATCCTAGTGTATAGTTATCTGAATAAGCCAATTATAAAACAAAACAATTATATAATATCTATATTTTATATTTAAAAGCTAAATAAAATATTGTGTCAATAGATACTTCATTACCACTATAGCTGTCCAAAATTATGATTTTGAAAGGAAAAAATTTCATTAAAATCAAGATAAAGCAAGAAAAGCCTGTGCTATTGCTTAACATTGTTCTGGATGTATGTAGCCATTGCATTTGGAGAAAAGAAGAAGATAAAATAAACAAAAAAGGAATAAATGAAACTGTCAAGATATGAAAAGATGTATCATTAAAGGATCACATGAATTATTAGAAATAATTTCTAAAATAATTGGTGAGAATGATTAATAAAAATTCAATAATCTTCATAATTATACTATAGTGATAGTATAATTGCTGTACTATTTAATGCAAAAACTTATCTCACTTGTAACTGTGATAATAAAGACTAATTTCCTAACACTAACAAGATATATGAAGGATCTATAAGAAAAAATAAAACAGTGAAACTCTGCTGATGATAGTAAAAGACTTCAACAGGCAAAAAGACTTTCTAGTTGCTTTATAAGATAGTGTAAGTATATATAGATATGTATTCATATATCTGTATCTATCTACATAATAATTAGTACATATTCATATATATCTCTATATAATAATCCATGTATATATATGCTATGGAATTCTAACAAATATTTTTCTATAGTGCTTCACTTAGAAATTGGAAATAATACTCCAAAATTTTATCTGAAAAATAAATACGAAGAAATTGCCAGAAACATTTTTCAGGAACCCAAATCACAAGACTATTAAATACTGGTAGTTAAAACTATCTACTGCACCAACCAAGTCTAACAAATTAGGAGTATATAAAATTTCTCAAAACTAAGTCTAAAGGCACACTAGAAGAACTATTTTAATACTTTATTTGAACAACAGGGTAGGCAGGCATTTGCTATGGATAGAGCAATGAAAGCACAATCTTCACCTTATTTTTCATATGAAAATAAGCACTATATGGTTCAAAAATTTCAGAAGATATGTAGAACAATAAGCATGGTGCAAAATTAAAGTGAATACATATGTGATTCACCAATACCATAGTATACAGTATTCACCAATACTATGTATCTTGAAAAGCTAGAGGCAAAAAATTGGATGATTTTGCAATAAATCAATATTTAAAGAGATTAATATATTTATCATGATGTAAACATTGCACAGTGCATACATGAATCAAAATATTGTATTAATATTTCTACTACTATAATTTGCTACTGCTTAAATATGTACAACTTTTATGTTTTGTGTATTAGTTAAAAGTTAATTTAATTTAAATTAGAAGTTCTTGAGGGAGTAAAGTCTTTTTAAACTTTATACTTATTGATACCCAAAATTATTCAGAAATAGATTATTAAGCACACACATGAAATGCTTCTGTATGTGGTTAAAGCATGTTATATGCATGTATGAAAATGTTATAATAAAAAATAGAGCCAAATTACAACCTAAAAATACTTTTGCACAATGCCATAGTAAGATGTTAGAATTTAATATGCAATTCACAAGGAAAACAACTGTAGGCTTTGGAAGGCAAGGAACTTTCATCAGAAACAAATAACTATTGCCCAATATGAATGTGGACAGAACATCAGAATGCAGTTTACGAAATATTCACCCACACAGAGACACACACAGGGAGAGAAATAACAAGCAAAAAGCTAGCAAACTGTCCCATAATTAGAAAAGCAAATTAAAATAATAACTCGATACCATTTTTACTTATCATTTTGCCAAATCTAAAAATGTATGTATAGGAAAGCAACTGTTTTTACATATATTGATGAATACACACACACACACACACACACACGCACGCAAACACGCACTCATTTTGGCTGCTTTAATTATGATAAAAATCTGCCCAGATTCTTCTACCCAGCAATTTCATGTCTAAGAATTTATCCTATAAATAACTTTGATCACATATGTGTGAGAATGTTCTGTAAATTTCAAAAAAGGACCAATTAAATTAAGACACACGCCTTCAATGGGATGCTATACATGAATTCCAAAGATAGACAAATTTCTTATATGCAATTACAGAAGGATAATTAATTCCCATTTAGGGAGACATAGCAAAAGAAATATCTGGGAAATTATATAGTATGATCTCATCTTTTAAAAAATAATTTGAATAAAGGACATAGAAATCTATAGGGTAATGTTTGCTCTTCATATTTCTGAGAATTCTACAACCACACTGGGAACAGGGATTTTGCAATAGTATTCTTCGGAATGTGGACCATGGGGCTGTCTTTGCAAAAGGAATTACTTTTCATTATTTTATCATGTCAGCTACTCACATTCTCACCAAGTACATACAGTTCCATTAGAAGTTTTAAAGAATAGTGTGATAATATTTTTTCTTATAGTTTTTATAGTCTATATAAATCAATCTATGAAATTGTTAAAATGTAACTTATCTGGAGAAAAACTAATAAATAATAATGCTTTACACCATGGTTATAAGATTAGTCAGTGGAAGAAGTAGGCTTAATTGGAACTGTCCTTCACTAAGAGGCATCTGATCTGTATTCATTGACTTATCAAGGGACCAGGCTCTAGGCATTTAACTTACCTTCCATGAGCTTCAATTTCATATTAAGTTAGGGGTAATAACAATAATAGTAGCAATAGTGGTAATTACATTAATACCTTCCTCATAAAACCAATCTAAGGTTTAAGTAAGAAAATGGCCATAAAGTTTTACCACAGTTCCTGACACAGTAATTATTTAAGAACTAATAGCTACTATTCAAGTGTGGAAAGAAAAAATTTGCCAGTCATATAACTCCAGGAGTACCTACTAAGTTATGAGAGAGAGAGAGAGAGAGAGAGAGAGAGAGAGAGAGAGAGAGAGAGAGAGAGAGAGAGAGAGAATTACTCTGAAAATACTTATTTTCTTAACAGGAAAAGGGATTCACATTATCTGAAAACTTGCTTTTACCTATAGTAATACACTGCCAACACTCTTCCCCATTGTCTGAGGGGTTCATACTCTATGAAAAGGCATGTTAAATTTTAGCCACCTACTCTCTGTTTTGATTTGAAGTCTCTGCTTCCCATGACACTTTTCAGTGTCCTTACACTCTCCTCTCACCTTGCCCAGCAGAGTGAAGGACTCCAGCCCTTGTTCCAGAAGGTGATGTAGGAGAAACTGGGCATGGGAGCTCATCACACGCACTCGGCATCAGACCAAACTGTGTTCTAATCTTATTGCATCACCCACTGATGTGGCTATAGGAATTTCACTTGGGCTGATTTGCTAAGAAAATTTACTTTTGATGAAATTAATTTCTATTGTTTAGAGACCTAAGTAATTGCTGGGTTTATCTGTCTGTAAAAACACAATAATTAATGAAAAGTACAGTGCTCCCCACGTGGTTATAATTACTAATAATGCACTTGCTTAGAACTATAACAGCCCCTCTTCCATCTGGACATTCTGTTTAATACACTCTTACTTGGATTATTACAAAAATCTACTAATTTATTTCCAAATCTCCATTTGATCACTCCTCCTCTGCATTCCCTCAGATTCATCTTTCTAAGCACTTTTCTGACCACGTGCCTCTGCTTCTCAAAACTCTTCAGTGATTGCACATAACCCAGGACTCTTACCCGTCTTTCCTTCCAAACCCTTGGCAACCATTCTCTGATGTTCCTCTCTGCTCTAGCATTCTGTAGATCTTTGTTGTCCTGTTATCTGTGCTCAAATTATTACCTATTCTCAGAATGTTGTGCTCTACCTACGCTTTGTTTATTGTCAAATTTCCAGCGCTGTCATGAAGCTTTTCTGAATGTAAAAGAAGCATGTGCAGAACACACTTGGGATTTGTCTCACATATTTATATATTATATTTTCCTTTTGAAATAACCCCATTCTTCCAGTAAACTGGGAGTTTATTGTGAACAAGGGCTTTCACATTTACCTTTATAGTTCTTTTTTTTTCTACCTTTATAATTCTATCACCTAGAGCCATCGTTGGAACACAGTGGAAATCATATGAGAAAGAGTTATTTAAAGAAAGTAAGTGAACAAGTAGCAGCTACGTGTGACTTCACCTTTCCCTCACTGCAACGCCATGAGGCTCAAGTGTAAGTAATGACGTTAGCACTGTGCTTTTGTGTGGAAGGCATGAGAGCAATAATACCTACCACTTAAGAAATTTTATTTTTTTAGTACATGTTTATAGTGCATGAAGTTTGTGCTTATCTTACGTACATGTACTTAACATACCTTGATCTTTTTTAATGCCTTCTTATCCTCATCCACTCCTTGAACTCATGGCAATCCTCCTGCCTTAGCCTCCTGAGTGACGGGATTACAGGCATACACCACCACATCAGGCTGCCTGTTTTCTGTTTTCACTGTGATTGTTAATATTTTTAGTTTATATTTTCGTTCATTGTGTTTGTTACTTGTACATGATGCATCTTGAATCTTTTTACCTTTCTTTTCTCTGTCTCTCTCTCCTTGCCCTCAGTCTTCTAGATTCCTTCCCCTTGGTAAAAACTCTCTCGCCGTTTCCTTCTGTCACTCCTTTAGTTTGCTTTTTGTGTGAAATACATCAGACACACAAACTTCAATACTGTATGATAGCTCTCATTTGGGTAAGCCAAAATCCAAATAAATGTTTATTTTGAAAATCATTTTATGCTGAGCCTTGTACTAGGCATGTTATGTCTCTGATCACATTTCGGCCCAACATCCCAGCAGGGTCCCTTCCATGATTTCTATTTCATAAGTGAGAAAAGTAGTATTTAGAGATTTTAACAAACCTTAGCCTTCTTGTCGCTGTTATTTTTACCCTCTCCCATTATGTTATATAACCATTAGCCGTATAGCTCAGTTCCTACGGCACAGCAATGGGGATTGAACCGAGGGCATACTGAGCTACATTTCCGGTGTTTGCTTGTTTATTTATGTATTTATCAATTGATTATTTTCACACAGGCTTTCACTGAGTCTTCAAGTTGCCCAGACACGGCTCACACTTGGAATCCCTTCTTGGAATTACAAGTATGTGCCACCACGCTGGGTTCACTTCCCACTTTTTTCTTATTATTGAGTCCACTTTAAGACATAAGGTTTGGGATGTTGAGTACTTTTCTCGAGGCCATTTACTAAATGCGGACACATAAATTAAAACACATATCTTTCTGGCTCTAAAACTCCCATGGCACTGTGCAGAGGCCTTGAAAGACATGCCAAACACTGTGTTACTCCACTGAACTAGATCATTCTAATTTGCTCGGCTAGTTTATAAGGTTCCTACAGAAGCAAAGTAAGAGACGAAGTTTATAAGAGTTGGATTCCTGGGATGAAGTTGGGAGTAGCATGCCCTATTGTGCAGTAAGAAGCCTGCCCTTCAGGCTCTGGAAAAAGCCTTAAACTCTAGTAGAAGATATGCCAGCACAACATACTTATTGGAAAGCTGTTTTGGAAGTGCCACCAGAGGACATGGTGGTGAAGTCGGGCTTGATAGAGAGCAGAGCACTGATTCAAAGTGACGATCAGTAGGGTGTCCGTTGAGTAACTTTGCCAATCGACCCTTGAACCGACTTTGCAACAATATGAAGTTCATTACAGCCTCCAATGTTACTGTTCAACCCGAAGTGAAATTTGTGGTTACTGTTGCCCATAGGCCTAAAATTTATTCTGTCACCATTAGTGGGGATAAGAGGTCCTTCAGTAAGAAAAACGGTCATTTTACTTCACAACATTATTATACCAGTTTACGAGATGCCAAGGTACGGCACTGGTGTGGGTGTACCAGAGTGAGTCTCCCCTTTGTAAAGGGATCAATAGCTGTTCCAGTAGCAATGGCTACAAAGCAACCTTTAAAACTAATAATTGTGGAAGGGCTGCATCCTTCATAATAAAATTCTTTAAAACCTTTATAAAATTCTTCTATAAAGCCCCTTTCCTGGAGAGACCTATAATTATTGAAAGCCAAGATGAGAACATCAGCCCATTTCACATAAATATGGACGGTGTGAGTCTCAGCCCAGGACGCTGAGAGAAAGTAAGGAAATAAAATCCAAATGAGAAAATGAACCAGGATCAATTTTTCTTACCAATGCATTTTATTGTATACAAACAGTGAAGCATAAACATCCTCTGATTTCCCACCAGACTTGCCTGATTTTCTTTTCGTTTTTTCCCCCTCTTCTAAAATGTTGTGTGGCTAACACTGAATGACAAATCCTGTTTTTCCCACTCATGTGAGTTCACGGATTCTGCTGCAGTTAACCCTGTTTTCATGTGACTTTTGCTTTTTTCTCTTGAATTTAAAATTCAACCAATTATTTGAAATTATATCTTCTTTTTTGCTTTAATCTTTAAAATACCTTCATGGGGAGGCAGTCATTGATTTTCACTGTCTTCTTAAGACACTGGAATAATCATTGTTCAAATAAAATATGGTTAAACTCAAATTAATACCAACTGCCCTTCCTTTTCTGTACACTCTTCCAGGTCTTCTTCCAGTGAAGTCTCATAGGGTTTGGACAACTCTCCTTATGCTGCATGGCAAAAAAAGAAAGAAAAACAGAAGATCAGAAAACCAAGACTGTTGGTGCACTTGGCAATTCATTTAATCATGTGGGATTCAGTTTTCTTACCCCTAAAATGAGGCATTAGAACATAGTTCAAAGGAAACACAGTTTTAATTTCTTTTGCCAGGTTGATTGCTAGTGACTGCCTGAAATATTTCTTGGCTTTTCAGGGAGAATACAGGTGCAGGATGAAATGGTATCAACTTGGATTAGCAAGGTCTACCAAGAATTCAAGATGTTTAGAAATACTAAAAGTGTTCATTTTGTGATGTCACAGGATATGGTGCTTTTAGTTTGTGTGTGACTACTTTTCCCTGATTGAAATAAGTTGAAAAAGTAAATTTTGGACTAAGAATATTGATTTAAGTATTTAGGAGGATGAACTTAACGGTTTTTAAAGAGAAAAAAAGCTACCTTTTCTAATGTTTTAAAATATTTTTTATCCTCTTTAATTGATCAACCTTGCATTTTTACATCTGGTAATCTGAACTTAACATTCTAAAGCACATGACTGGACATGGGTGAAAAGTAAGAAAGCCTCTCGAGGAAAATTATGGATCGTATGACAAGAGAACCAAAGACCTTGAGGTAAAGAGAAATATGTGCAGGTGTGTGAAATGGTTGGCAATTGAGGAAAAAACCTTCAATTGAAATGAAAGCTGCAGTTGGCTCCCCTGTGGTGTGCAGCTGAAGGGACAGCTGGGCATAATGGCGTGACAACATGAACTCTCAACACCATGCAGAAACGCCTGGAGACATGTTTGATTGACACAACCGGAAGGGGACTTTCCTGGCATTTAATGGGTGCAGGGCAGGAAGGCTGAGGAGCATTCTACAATGCAGAAGATCACCTCAGCAATAAATGATTAACCTGCCACAACTGTCCATTATTACTGAGGCTTTAGAAATTCTCTATTACATCAGTGAATGAAATTCTACTTATTTTATTTTAATGAATTTTAATGAATTATATATATATATTCTAGATATCAGTCTTCCATCTGAGGAGTAGCTGTCAACAATTTTTTTCCTGTCCTATAGGTTGTTTCTTCACTTTGTTAGTTACTTCCTTTGTTCCTCCCTTTTTTATTAGTACATGTTTGCAGTATACAATGGTTACATTTATTGTGGACAGTACATGTACAGAACACACTGTAATTCTTTTCTTGCTCCCGACCCCTCCCTCCCCCCTCTTTCCCGACTCTAACCCCCCATTTCTCCCAATTTGTGGAAGCTCTACTTGCATTTTTTCTTCCATTCTTTTCTTATTTTTTAATTTTTTAATTTTATTTATTTATTTATTTATTTATTTATTTTTGTGGTACTGGGGATCGAACTCAGGACCCTGCGCTTGCTAGGCAAGCGCTTATTCCACTGAGCTGTATCCCCAGCCCTTCCATTCTTTTTTTAAATCCCTTTTTCCTTCCTGCTTTGCTGTGCAGAAACTTCTTAATCTAATATCGTCATTTGTTGATTCTTGGTATTAGTTTTTGTGCGGTTATTCAGAGCCTCCTCGCCTCTGCCTGAGTCTCCAAGTGATTTTCTTCATTTATCTTCCAGCAGATTCAGTGTTTCTCAGTTTTTATTTCTTTATCTGGGTCTTTAATCCTTTGATTTTATTTGTGCTATAGGATGAGAGATATATATCTAAGTTCATTCTTTGGTATATGAAGAACCCATTTTTCCAGCACCATGTATCAAAGAGGCTTCTTTTTTTTTTTTTTTTTTGCAGTACTGGGGATTGAATTCAGGACCTAGCACTTGCCAGGCAGGCACTTATTCCACTGATCTATATCCCCAGCCCCCAAAGAGGCTATCGTTTTGGCAGTGTATACATTCATTATGGAAAGCCTTGTGAAATTCCTCAACCAATGAAAAATAGAATTCCCAATTACCCAGGTATTCCTCTTCTGAATATCTTCTTGAAAGAGTTAAACTCATCATACATTCCATCATTACACTCATGCATGCATATCCATGGTTATAAAAACACCATTCACAGTACCTAAATGATGAAAGTGGCACATATGCCCATCAATAGACAAGTATATACAGAAAGCATGGTAATTATACACAGTGGAGTATTACTTATCCATGAAGAAGAATAAATTTGAGTCATTTTTAGGAAAATGGATGGATGCTGAGATGATAATGGCAAGTGAAATAAACGCAGAAGAGTAAATATCCTACGGTTTCTCCTGTATGAGAAACCCAAAATATAAACCAATTAGAGAGGGAAATAAAAGAAAGATGGTAAAAAAACCTTAGTGATTTAGCAAGATGAGGTCTCAAAATAAAAAGAAGGAAAGGCTAGAGATGTAGCTCAGCATAAAGGCCCTAGGTTTAATTGCTGATACTCAAGAAATAACTGAATGAATTTCCTGGAGCAATGATCTTGTAGGTGGGATTCAGCTAAAAGTAGGATTTTGATAGTGAAACACAGATCGATATAATCACGTGAAGGTACCAGTAATAATAGAATGAAGCCCAGTTGTTTAGTCTAATCTACAATAGCACCTTTCGATAAAATGCAATAAGCCGCAAATGAAAACCAAGTAAGAATATTAATTTATCAAATAGTCTTGTTAGGGAAGTAAAATGTTACTGCTGAAATTAGTTTTAACAGTATAGTTAAAACTGTTGTATCCCAAACACTATTACTTCCATTTGTACTACATATAAAATATAAATAAATATTTTTACTGGACTTTTGCATCCTAAGTCTCTGAGTTCTAGAGTATATCTTATCCTTACAACACTGCAATCTGGGCTAGCCATCTTTCAAATGCTCCTAATTTTTGATGTGCACATTTGTGTATAATTGGACATTGAAGGATTAGAAACTGGGTAGGCTTGATGAACTGGACTCTGTTCTTGAAATCATTCGCCTTACCCAGGATGCAATCATAGTGCCTTGCTCAGTTTGTTGGACAGAATTCTTTCAATAAATCCTTTTATGGAAGACCAGGTTTACGACATTTCAGAGACAGATTTTTCTGCTGTGTTGTAGAATGAGCTATTTCTTCATGGAAGAAAGTCTTAATTGGCTACTCTTATCGAGAATGCCTATCTCTGGTTCTTGACTGGGACATGTCAATGCCCATCTTGCTGTCTGCTTGGCTATGTGGATTGTGTCACAGCAGAGTCACTAACATCATCTGAGGACAGTCTTACCTTACGGTTGTGTCCCACATCTGAGACCTCTGGAGTGACTCTCAAGTTTGACTTGAATGACTTTTTAAAAATTTTGGCTTCTCACAAAATTAAACCAATGCCTTTTCTTTTTTTTGAAGAAAAACCTCTTAGGTTCAGTTTTTCTTTTTGAGCTCAATGCTTATTTTATTCAAGCACCATTGTTATTTTAAATTCTCTGCAATTCCTTGTGTTGAGATACTCATTGCTAACTTGATTTCAATGACCTTTAAGCTAACTTTCTGACTTGAGGCTCATCAACCTCCATTCTCCCCACCACTGCTTGCTTATGATTCTCAGAAGAAGTTGCTACGCAGTCTTTCTCAAAACATTCTGTCCCCCACACTCCACTCTTACATGTGAGCTGGAAATGGGCATCTGCAATGAATACACACTTCTCAGATGAAGAAGTACAAATGGCAAATACACACATGAAAACTGTTCAGCATTGCTGAATAATTGGCAGATGCAGATTAAAACAATCCTGCGATTCCATCTCACCTCAGAAGAATGGCTATTACCAAGAAATCACCCCAGGACAAATGCTGGAGGGACTGTGGAAAAACGAACTTTTCTCCACTGTTGGTGGGAGTGCAGACTGGTGTAACAATTGTGGAAATCAATGTGGAGTTTCCTCAAAAACCTAGGACTATGGGCTGGGGAGATAGCTCAGTGGCACAGCACCTGCCTAGCAAGTACGAGTTCAATTCCAGGTATAAACCAGCCAACAAAACAAAAGAACAAAAGTCTAGGACTAAAAGTCTCATTTGACCCAGGTATTGCCTATTTAGTATCTTCTCCAAAGAATTAAAAGCATCATACCACAATGATATATGCACACCCATTGCATAGCAGCACAATTTGTAGTAGCTAAATCTTGGGAATGACCCAAATGACCATCAGTTTTTTTGTTGTTGATTTTTAGGTGCTGGGAATCAAACTGAGGACCTTGTGCCTGCCAGGCAGGCACTTGTGCCTCTGAGCTATATACCCAGGCCCTGCTCATCAATTGATGAAAGAATAAAGATATTTTGAGTTTTTATACAGTGGAGTGCTACTCTGCCATAAAAGCTTGAGACATTTCTAAGAATGGATGCACCTTGAGGCCGTACTCTTAAATGAAATAAATTGGAAACATATGTTCAAATATTGCATGATTTCTCTGGTGTGCGGAACCAAAAGTACAAATAAGGAGTAAAATATAGAGCAGAACCATGAAATAGGAAGAAAATATTCAAATGGGAAGGAAACCTATGCAGGGAAAGAGGAAAGGAAGGAAGCAAAAAGAGAAAACTCAGGAAATGAAGGAAAACTGGAATCAAAGCTTTTGAAATAAGGATGGGAAAAGGGTTCAAGGAAGGGGAGAATGGAAAAAGAGGAACCAAGATATATCATGTACAGGTACAAATTCCCTCTCATGAATGTGATCATTATTTATATCTAAACTGCAAGCTTTGCTTAACAATAATCAGGAAGAAAATCATCTAGAATGGCAGCTCCTTGGAATTCGATGTGCAGCACCTCCTCACTTCATACGAGAGCCTGAAACCTGGGGTGCGGAGCAGAGGCAGACCTCTCCCACTCATGGCTACCTTCATCTCACATTACCTCTTAAAACATGTGTCAAACTTCCTGATGGTTCTTATATTTATTGTTTATGAGTTACAAGAGGTGAGAGCTCAAAAGAAAAAGTTTCAGTGATTGCTGGGGGAAAAGGGCTAGATTCATTTTCATTCTCAACATAACCCAATGCAGGGGTAGCACTTTACAAAGACAGATATTGGGCCTATGACCTGGGTGAGGTTGACAGAGATGGAATGTGTACAAATGAAGTTTTACCTCTGACTACTGTCAGACTCTAGAGCCCAGCATTAAAACTTCTGCATACTGACATCTCTCCAGAGTAACTTCTAGTTCCGGGTAGCAATGGGAAGAGCTCATCACCCCAGCTTCCAGGTAGTAATGTCTTCTTTATTCCATCATCCACGGACCTCAGGCTGACTGCCTCAACTGTGAAGCCTTCTCTGACATGTCCTGAAAGACCCATTCAGTCATACCAATGGGTTTGGCAAATGGTTCACTTTACATTGGTGCTTTACATTGGCTTAAAAGTATCAGGACAGCTGGCATAACTGTACTGCAGATCTCTGGTAGTTTATTGAGGGAAACATTTAGTGCTTAATTTTTTAAATATATTTTGACCAGTTTTGCATGCTTATATCTGGTAATCTGAGCAATTTATGTTAAAACAGCAATATGCAGTATAACAACCATTGGTGAATTCCTACCATCCTGTCTAGTGAAACTTATGTATTGTCTCTAACGTTCTTTTAAATTATTGTGTTCTTATTCCCTTTCATGGTTTGATCAATCTTCCATTCTTACATCTGGTAACTAGAGCAACTTCATTGAAGATAACAATATGCAATATATCAAACAATGTTAATCTCTATCATTTGGTTTGAAACCCCATATCATTTTTAATGTCTGCTTTATTTTGTTTGTATTTTGCTATTGCTCTTTTTTATCTTAGTATTCTCTTTAAAATAAAAAAAAAATTAAAAAGTATCCACATACTGGTAAAATGAATCACTATACTTCTTTGCACTTTGGTCATCTTTACTTACATTTGATGTTCTCATTGTACATGCCTCACTTTGTTTGGGGAAAGAAAAAAGGCCAAAGAGCGAGTAAGTACAAAGCCCCTGAGTCGGGGCCAGGAGTATAGGAAATAATCAATACTCATTAACGGGTTAGCTGTTTCTTCTCACGAGTTTTACCATTAGAAACATGTAGAGGAATATCCATGAGACATTACTATATCCCCAGTGCCTAAACCATACTATTAATCCAGTGAGTGTTCTGTGAATGTCTCAGGAGCTGAATCATAGTAAACTGCTCTTTGTCCTGTGTCTTAGACATTTACTGTAGGGAGCCTTCTACATGCGTGACTTCACGTGAATTTCCATTTTCTTTGTTTTAGAATATCTGTTTACTATTCATCTGCTAGTTTCTCAGTTTGTCCCTCTCTCCTCTTCTCTGTCATCCTTTTCATTCTGTTCGCTTTAGTTCTAAGAGCTAAAGAAATAAGTAAGGAACAAGACAGGTTAATTCCACCATATGTAGCTAACTTTAGTTGAGAAAACTTACAAAAGGCAAATGTACATACACTGAAACAATATAGGTAATATAGTCATCAACTTATGGGGGCGTATTTTAGCACACTGGAAGGCTTTCTGGAGGCTGAATGGCAGAAATACGTAACACCCAGGTAAGTGCATTTCCAGATAAAATAAGACAAAAGGTGATTGAGTTTTGAGAGAATAGGGTTGGAGCTTACCAATAGCAGGAAGAGGATGCTGTGGAGAAGGTTAGAGCAGTAAGCCCATCTCACGCCTGTGATGACTGTCACTTTAGCTACAGCCATACTGTAGATCAAAGTGTGGATTTTTCCAAAGATGTTTCATTTGCAGACATTCATACTGCTCACTCTACATTTAAAGGATTTGTATGGGCTTCAGTATATCAAGGAGTTTAAACAGACAACAGTTGGAAGTTACTGAAAACTTCCAAGGGATAGTTTGAATTATAAGCAGCTATGGATCTGGTGAGATGCTTGTGCATTTAAGATATTCAACCATACAAAATGACTTACATGATTATAAAAGTAGAAATGATGCCATTACTTAGTCTGTCAACATTGTGTGATTCTCTTTTATTTTTCTGCTCCTTTGCAATTTAATTTTTTATTCTGTATTCCTTTCTAATTCATGGTTTAGCAAACTGATTCTGTAAAGGAACAGAATGTAGACATATTTGGCTTTTAAAAATTAGTTTATCAGCACACTTTTGACATACATAACTATCACATTCATCTTAGTGAATTTGTACCTGTACATAAGGTATTTTAATAACAAATAGCATTGTTGTCATCTAAATATACAATCTATATTCAATATGTCTTTATTGTACCAAAAATGTTCATGTTTTACAAGTATTTTTTTCTAAGTTTTAATCTAAACATATTGTAATTCATATATTTTGAAAAAATTTTTTAAAGTTAGTTTTATTGGTACAACTTTGTTATATATAGTGGTCACATTCATCATAGGGAATTTGTACCTGTACATAATATGTATTAATTCATAATTTTTCCTCATTCCTCTTCCAGAGATGAAAGGAAGAATGGCAAAAGGAAAAACAAAAGAATAGAAGGAAAAAATGGAAAAACAGCTTTTTTAAGAATTCATGTATTTTAAGTTTATAACATTTCTGCCTTCTATTTTATATTAATTTGTTAATTAAGATGCTTCGGTTCTGTTTGAGATATTATTTCTACACATTCTAAGACTACAGATCAGTAAATTTTTTCTTTTTCCTTTTTGGTACTGAGAATTGAACTCAGGATCTTGCACTTGCCAGGCATGTACTTGTGCCACAGAGCTATATTCCTAGCACAGAGATCAGTAATATTTTTTTCATACACCTGTGGTCTAAGAGCAACAGAGTATAAGTCAGAGAATTATCAGCTAAGTATCCCACTGCATTCAGTAGGCCCATAGTAAGAAGCCGCCATTGGAGCAGATGCTGTATAATTAAGTCTTGCCTATTACTGAACTAAACATAAAGGGAAATCTCTTACAAAATTAACATTTTTTTTTAAATTTTAAAAACTGGATCATTTGTCATGTAGAGTTTTTCACACTCTGTGCTCTTCTGATTTATTTTCAGCAAATGTCCCTTATCCCCCATATTTCTTAATACCTCAAAGTTGGAGATTGATTAGATTCAGGCTAGTACATAGTGATAGGAACTTGTATTGCATCCTGGCGACCAGCGGTCCCTGGGTCACTCCTATGTTACATCACAAGTACATGTGGCCTGTGTATTATTTCTCTCACAGGATCTGCACCAGTCAGTGCATGACAACCTTGTGAAAAATGGAACCCTTAGCTATTTGCCTGGCAGAAAGGAGCATTTGGTCAATAATTATGAGAGGAAGACAAAAGGGTTACAAATGAAAAATCAGTTTGGAAAGACGAATGGAAGAGAATGAAAAGAAAGGGGAGAGAAGGACGGAATGAGCTGGATGGAGGAAAGGCAAGGCAAGACAGGATATGGCTAATCCCTTTTAGTAGGTAGGGTCTCTTAGGACTAAGGTCATTTTCTCATTCATTTGTCCATTTCTATCCCTTGCAATAGAGTAATAACACATATAACTATAGTAATTATAACAAAACAGCATTATCATAGGTCATTAGTATTTGCCAATACTTTTATTTCTTTTTATACATAATATGCAGAAATGTTTAAGATGAAGTCATTTTTCTAAAAGAAACAAAATAATAAAGTCACATGTTCCTGCCCCTTAGCTGAAGTGCCGGAATCACAGTTTCTTTTCTAAATGTGTCCACAATGCTTTCTTTGGTTCATAAACCAGAAAATATTCACTGAATGAATAAATGAAATTAAAATACAAGGGAGTACAATTCTTAAATTTTTGCTCACTCCCAAGATCTGTACTAAAGGCCTCTGGCTCGGTAAGACCTCCCACATTATCAGCTTGTATCAAACTTTCATTGTTCTACACTAATTTTATTCTACACTCATATTATTCATATTGTATCCCATCCATTTCTCTAGTCTTTGAGCCTTAATGATAAAAATCTTGTGTACAAACATAGCGTCGAAAAATGTTTCCATATATGTCTGTTTCAACTCCAGGGACAGTTAAACAGTAGGTGCTCTATAAATGCCTCTGCAGGATTTGTTTGATTTTTAATCTAGGAGCACTTTGTGCAGAAGGAACATTAGCCTAACTGGTGAATCTTCAAGTTCTGGCTCAATTGTTGACGGTAGAGGGGAGGACACCACGGGAAAGCCAATTAAACTCTACATGTCTTGACTTCTAAGCTGTAAACTTGGCTCAATAGATTCTATCCCCATAACTCTCAGGTATACTGTGAGATTCAAATAGGATAATGCAAGCCATAAATTTCAGTACAGATACAAGGTTTTATTATCCCAGTTACATTTATGTCTCCTTACCATACATTACCACCTTCTCATTTAGGTGAACACAATATTCACCAAATGATTTTTCCTAAATCAATAATGTAAACAAAGAAAACAAGATGATCTAGTAAAACAGGCTCAGGAAATTGACTCTCAGCACGGATATACAGTATTGTCTTGGAAAGATAGGCTGATAGAGTATGCCACTAACTTTTTCAGTTAGGGAAGAATTTACCAGAAAGCCTGCAAGTAAATACGTTTTCTGAATTCTTTCTAGCACAGCAATTCTATGGAGATAATACCATTAATACTCCACTTCAAATTAAAAACATATGCTTTTTCCCTTCAAAAAACAAGCACGGAAACACGTCCCATTTTCTTTCCTTTATAAAAACAAAAGCTTTTACAATGATAAAAATTGCCTCTGCTTGTTTTTTTTTTTTTTTTTTTTGGCGGTAGTGGGGATCAAACTCAGGACCCTGTGCTTGCTAGACAGGCGCTTATTCCACTGAGCTATATCCCCAGCCCCTAAATTGCCTCTGCTTGATAAAATAGCCATCTGCATCTGATTTAGTTAAGTGTTATTCCTGTATCTTTCTGTATTATTACTATTATTGGTTGGAGAAAAATGCCGGAATACAAACAGAGGTCTTTGCAAAGGTCACACAATTTCTAGTGCAATTATCCCCGAAAGTTTACCTCACCTTTTAGTTGACCCTAAAATAGAAACTTAGCCCTTAAAGAAGGAATTGAAATGAGACTTGAGGAAATATTTCTAATTACTTATGTATAATGTCTTGCTTTCTTTCCCTCCCCTACTTTTATGATGTTGGTGAAGAAGAGATATTAAAAAATTTCAGGATGAAGAATCACTATTACATTTGGCATTTATATGACCCTCCATTATCGTAATCACTTTTATTAACTATTTCTCATATTGGCTATGGGAGAGAGATAAGCTTAGTATTCAGAGTGGGTGAGTTCCCCATATGCTGTTAACTCCAGTAGGATGGTCATAAACACCAAATGGCATGCCATATGAAACAAGCACAAGGCAGGGTTTCCAAATATGCAATTATGATAAGGAGAGATGGCATCTCTTATACAAATGCTACATCTGCTTCAGGATTAAGCTTATAGAGATAATTCTTCTGAGCACAAAACAAAAGGATCAGAGGAAGAGTTTTGTTGACAATGCCCTTAATTGGGCTGTGTTGGTTTTACCTGGTGCAGTATGAGAACAAAACTAGCCTTGAGAAATGGAGCCAAATGGGATTTTTGGTGTACAAGTTTATGCTTGGATTATATGGTAGAAAAAAATGCAGCACAGTGGTATCCCTTATTTTCAAGGGATAAATTCTGAGATCCCTAGTGGATATCAAAATCCCAAATAGGATGGAACATGTTTTCTCTCTATATGCACCTATAATAAAATTTAATCTTTAAACTAGGCCTGGTAAAAAATAGCAATAATAACAAATAATAAAATAGAACAATAATAATTATATACTGTTGTTAGAATTGTGTGAATACAGTCTCTCTCTCTCTGATTCAACATGTCTTACTGAATTATACCAACTCTTCTGGAGATGATGTGAGGTGATATAAAGCTCAGATGATGAGATGAAGTGAAGTGACTAATGTAGGCGTTACACTATTTAGTTGAGCAAAAGTGCTTTAGTATGTCAGCACTTGATCTGATGACCCTCAAGAGGGCTCCTAAGTTACTAATGAAAGAGTAATGCATAAGATTTGGACCAAGAGATGCTTCCTGTCCCAGACGGGGTGCAGAAGGCTAGTGGGATATTTTATCATGTTACACACAAGAGTGCACAGTTGGGTAATGATGAATTGTTTATTTCAGGAATTTTCCATTGAATATTTTTGGATTCAAGTTAACTGTGATTAACTGGGGAATGCTGTGCCAGGCGTTAGGCAAAAGAGCTGAGAAGTTGTCTCTCTGTTACTTCTTGTTACATTCCTTTATTGCTTTTACTATCCATTCAGAGAATTAGAAGATCAGTAGTTATATCCACTGGGTTTTGTACAATCTGTGAAGTTCATGATGGAAATCATGTCTGGCATATGCATGGTTATCTTGATTTATCTATACCATGGGTTCAATGACTGTCCATTTTCAGAAGGACATGAGGGCAAACTGCACTGCCAAACAGAACATCCCGGACACACAACAAGCAGAGAACATCCTCAGCAGGACTAATATGGGCGGAGACACTGACAAGGACAGTTCTCAGGCACAGGATTCAAGGGCTTAGTGAGGTGTAATCTGCTAGACATAAATGAGAATATTCACCTTACAACCATTTCTTTCCCTTTCATAACATCTATTGTGCCTTTTGGATCTTATTTACTCTTTAAGATTCTTACACTGGGGAGACAATACAGTGTTACACATGTGAGTCTGGTTTATTTCACTTATGAGTATGGTCTCTAGTTTCATCCATTTACCTATAAAGGCCTCAAGTTTATCTTTCTTTATAGCTGAGTAGTACTCCATTGTTAAAAATACCACATCCTTTTATCCCTTACTTAGTCTCTGGATATTTGGATAGTTTTCAAGATTTAGCTATTACAAATTGTGCTGCTATAAACATAGGTGCACATGTATTGCTATGGTATGATGTTTTCAGTGCTTCTGGAAAAATATCCAGAAGAAGAATAGCTGGGTCAAATAGGACCTTTAATACTAGTTTTCTGAGGAATCTCCAGACTGATTTCCACAGTGGTTGCAATAGTCTACAGTCCCACCAACAATGGAGAAAGGTTCCGTTTTCCCCACAGCCCCACCAGTATTTGTTGTTGATTTCTTGATGACAGTCATTGTTTCTGGGGGGAAGGGAAAGGAAAAAAGAAGAAAGGGAAAAATACACACACACAGACACACACACACACAATAGCTAAGATAATTGTACTATTAATTTCTATTAGTTCCATGAAAAGAACCATTAGTGCATATATTGTTTGACCAACTTTGCATGCCTATACAGTGTAATCTGAGCAAATAATTTGAAGATAACAATATGCAATATAATAACCATTGTTAATTTCCTATCATCTTATTTTAAAATTCTGTATTGTTTTATTGTTTATTTTTTTCTCTCTCTTTGAAATAAAAAAAAAATGAGTATTGATGCCTGCACTAGCTATGAAAGGGACTTTGCAAAATAAACTAACAAGTCATGGCCTGGTTGCTGTTTATTACACTTCTTTATTGATATGCATACTCCAGATTTGATATCAGAGAAGTGAAATGTTATATAGATCAAGAAAACTTTAACTCTATTAAGTAAAAAGAATTGGAGTGAGAAGAGGAAATTTAGGAAGGCCGGTCAAGATACTTGTGAAGGGCTGGGGATATAGCTCAGTGGAATAAGCGCTTGCCTAGCAAGCGCAGGGTCCTGAGTTTGATCCCCAGTACCGCAAAAAAAAAAAAAAAAAACCAAGATACTTGTGAAAAATGCAGTTCACATTTGGGGAAATGCAAAAAGAATGGAAGATGAAAGAGAACCACAGTGGATGGAGATGGCGCTTTGCCTGCAGCCCTGCTCTGCAGGATCAGCGTACTCAGGCAGTATGTGTTACTTGTTATCACTTCCTGTGCTGCCTCATTCTTTGCAATTTGGAGATGACCCTTCTTCTGGTGGGTCATAAGCTAGGAATGATTGCTGTGTTGGGTGCAGCTGTGGCAAACTTGAAGGAGGGGGATTTATAACATGAATCACAAGACCATCTTATAAAGATGAGTTTGACAGAATTTCATTTCCTGGAGCTCCTCATGCTTCCTGTGCCCAGGATCCCTGTCCTTACAGTGATAGAATCCTAGTCAGTGGAAATCCAAGGGATTGGCTCATAAATTGGGGGACATAGATTTTGCCAGATAGTAGACTAGAAATAGTGAATTTAGAGTGGCAAGATGTTGCCTTTCAACTGTTTCTATGGCACACCCATAGTGAGACTATGCTATGAATGCATGGATATCACGGTTTCATTCATACTTAGGCCAAAATAAAACATCTCATTGCCTCATTTGTAGAATGGGTATGCAAACACATACATATCATGCATTGTTGCAGGTTAAATAATTAGCAACATAGTGCATCCAACACTGATTGTTCATGGAATAGAAGCCAAACTATTCTAATGAGAGAGGGGAACATTGTTTGCTGTTGGCATCTCTCTCTCTCTCTCCCACCCTCCTTAAAACTCTCTCTCCCTCCCTCTCTTCTTCCCTCCGAATACCATGAATCAGACAGCCTTTGTCACATAGCATCATAGCATGTTTCCCAGTGGGATACTGAAAGTCACCACACATTGAAATTGGTAAGTTTTGTATGAAGCGAAATCACAGAGATAATGTAACCATTAAAGACTTTACCATCCAAACTCATGAAGCAAACATCAGAGACCAGTTAGACCATGCAACAGACTAAGCATACTGTGATAGAGACTTCATAAAAAGCAAAACAAACCAAACAAATAAATTTAAACTGAGAGGGTAGCTCAGCTTCTAGGATATTTTTGTATCATGTACAAGGCTCTGAGCTCAATACCTAGTACTGAATTTAAAAACAACAATACCACCACCACCAACAACACAGAACTTAAAATAGCAAGTTATTTTTTCAAATGATAAAAATTGGTGAACAAAGAGATTATTCATTAGGAAATATAACATGTTTGATTCTCAAATATTCATTTTAGTGGCCCAAGCCAGTGTTCTTAACTCAGGGACAATTTTACCCACAAGAAAACATATAGAAATTGGTAGAGATTTTTTTTATTATTATCATTTGTCCTGACTGAGGAAGATATTATTCTCATCTCATAAGCTAGGAATAAAATTTTGTCAATGCAAAGAATAGTGTTTCTCTTCAACACAAAGACTTTTAAGTCCAGAGTGTAATGGCTGAGGAATCTTCATCTAAGGTAATCATGGTAACTCTTCTTTGCTAGTGGTGTGTCTAGAAATCCAGCCATAACCAAATGTCAAGTTCTCTGTCAAGTTCCCTTATCCATCAAGGTTCAGAGTGCAAATTCCAAACTGGCTGAAAGAAAGGGCATTATTTCAGGATTGAGAACCTGCTTCTCTGTTAGTATGAATGAGAAAACAAAATGACCTAGTTGCTGTTGGCTACTATTATAAAGAACTGAATGTGGTTTATTCCCCAAATTTTCATGTATTAGCATGGCTGAGAGACATAATGGCCCTTTAAGAAGTGGTGTCTAGTAGAGACTCTGTCAATTCGGGTGACTGCCAGATGGCACTGTGAGAACTAGTCACTCTGTGGATTCACAGTATGATTTTCTGTGTCATTCACGCTTCTGCTATCCAGGATGAAGTCCTTACTTGAGCTGAACTGAATTTGGCATTCAGCACCATGTCTTTGAGTTTCCAAAACTAAATTATTCTGGCATTTTATTTTATAAAACTAGTCTATCTTGGTAAGGTCATGATAATGAACACAGACTAGCGTTCATTGGTAGATTAGCACAGCCATCATCTTAAATTTTTCAGGGGAATGAATTGAACCTGCAGGTAAGACCTGTGTTCTAAACAGGATAGTAAAGAGAGATAAGAAGTATTCAGTGTTTTGAAGACACTGAATGGATTTACTCTCCAGCAAACTCTGTTTGGAAATTGGATGATGCCAAATAATGAAATCTACTGCTGTATTAGAACTTTTCTGTTTAACTTGTGAGCAATTATCCTAGCTAAGATGCAGCAAAACTGATTTTCACACTTTTCAAGGAGTTTTAAAAAATTCCATGGGTTTTCTTGATTGCAGTAATTTTTGAACAATGCACTCTCCTAATGCAATTCCCTGGGCCAGCTGTGGGTAGACAGTTCTTCTTTCATTCAGTCCTCATCAAATAGACCTAAAATAAATTTTTTAAAGTACTGAGCAAGAGGATCAAAAGAAGAGTAAACAGAGGAGTAGTAAAAGTGAAATTTAAGGGGCCCAGGGTAGAGCTCAATGGCACAACACCTGCCTGGCAGGCGCAAGGCCCTGAGTTTGACTCCCAAACCCTGGGCAGCAGTAACACTCTGGACTGTACATTAGGATCATGAGGGGGAAAAGTGAAATTTTACAATGAAAGTTGTTATAAAGTCATTATCCCCAGTGGCCATCACAGTTCAACTTCATTAAAAGATGTACAGCATATTAAGAGATCCTGAGAACTCTGCTAGAGCCTGAGGATGCCTTGATAGAAAAGGTGGAACTCCTTTTTCCTAAGGATCTTTCAGCCTTGTTTCTGGGGCAGATGGGTAAAGAGCTAAAGCAGGAGAGATGGGATGAGTTTTGCTGACAGGTTATAGTGAAGAGGAGTGATTTTGCAGGTCACCTTTCCGGTTTTGCCCTCTGCATCATGATTTATTTTGAAGTGGAGAGCTCCATTTTATATTTTAGTGCATAGAATTAGGTCTCAGCCACCTTGATCCTTCTGTGGCCAACAGACAAATTTCTCGTGTATCTACAAGTCATGACTGTGATCATGTTCTGGTTTGAGAGCTACAGTGGATGAAAACAGCCTGAATGACTATACCTTTGAGGAAAGAACACCAACACAACACCCAAACAGGCCAGGAAGCATAATCAGTGTAGCCATGCTTCACAATACTACAACACATTGTAAAGCAATAGACGATTACACAGTACATGAAACTGCAGCTGAAATCACAAATACACACAAAAAGGTGTAGAAGAATCACCCTGGCATAAACCCATACTGGGGACACACATTAGAAATGAAAAAGAAGTGAACAAACAACATAGTCGGAAGAAAAACTCTCTGGGATTTCCATGCCATGAGGGATGAAAAAGAGGGTGGAGTAAAAATGTAGCCCACATTTGAATACCAAATCACTTGCCACGCTTTGTGTCACTGAGAAGGACAGGCTAGGGAGAGGGGTCAGGAGGAGGAACCTGCCTTGGAGAGTAATGATCAATTTGCTTTAGTTGAGATTGTCTTCAAAAATCCATAGAACTTTAGCCTGCTTTGGCAATTTTGTCACCCTCCAGGACTAACTGGAAAAGAAAAGAGCATTTGAGGATGGAGACTTAAAAAGAGAGGGAGAGCAAGAAAAAATCGTCAAGTTTTTCCAAGCTCTATCTTCCAGTGGTCAAAGATATCATGAGTTGATATGTCCCTCCTATTCCCTGCCCTTACCATTTCTGTCAAGCATAAAAAATAGACCAATTTATCACTGCGTCTGCATAATGTCAGCTAAGTGTGTGCTGTTCCCTTCCCTTAGCAGAGGTCACTGAAAGAGCACCTCCAGGATTGTCTGAAGGAAAACAAATGAGCAAGTGCAGAAATTGGAGGCGAGGCGCTCTGCTGCAGCGGGGGAAATGCTGGGATGGTGATGACTTTTGGAAAATTGCACTGTGCTTATCCAACACAGGACGGCTTTAATCACTGCACAGTGGGGCCTGCTTCAAGGACAGACGGATAATGCGTGTTATCAAAGGGCTGATAGGGAGATAGTGCAGATCCTCAAATGTCTTGAGCGGACCATTAAGTGAGCAAATGTCCTTGGACATCTGCTTGGGGGTATGGGGTTCAGTTTCAAACAAGAATTCAAGGCTTCCCAATGGGCTCAGAGGAGGGGGACGGGGAGATTCTTCAGTAGGACTAGGGAGGGAGAAATCTCATGATGCTAAGTCGAATGTGGGGTTAACATTTTCCCAGATCCACAGAGAGTGAAAGGCAGATGATGGATAGGAAAGCGAAGAGACACTCTGACAGCTGTTTTGACCTTGTTATACTCTCATCTCTAAACTTCTGCAAACTTCCTTAGTGCACGAAAGCAAGTGCCAAGAATGTAGGGAGGCACAAGAGATGGGGTTGAGACTTTATATCTAGTTTCTGAACAAAACAGCGAGAGGTTTTAACATTAAACTCTCCACGTGCGTATATGCTAGCTTTGCCTAATCTTAGGCAAGACATTTCACCTCCCTGGTTCTCTCACAGAAAGTCAGATGACTGCTCTTATTTAATGATACTTGCAAACATGAAAAAAATATTTTAAGTATTTTTTGTGGTTACAATTACTCTTTTTACTTTTGGCATAGTTTTTCTTCAGATTTAAGTGAACAGGTTGCTTTCCAACGATGAAAATGTCCTATCACTGGGTCTTAGTTTTCTTATATGTTAGGACCTAAATTAATATTATGCCCAACAATAATATTTCAGGAGCTTTTATTCTGTGCCCAAACTATTCTAAATACTATACATGAATGTAGTCAGGTGAAACAGTCTTTAACCTCTTCATTAACCTGTCCAGTAAAACAATATCGGAAAAACATGGGCTCAATATTGAACTGTTTACAGTTTTCTTTCTTTTTTTTTTTTTTTTGATCTCATGGATATCTATCCCCTTGTACAGTTAACTTAAGAAAAGAAATCCCTGATTAAACTGGCAATTTTCCTTCTCTTGTTGTTCTTTTGACAAGATTAGAAGGAGAATTGTTTCGATTAAGGATAAAGAACATATCATCTTCAGAGAGACTCCTGAGGAAGACTCCATAGATCCAGAGATTCAGAGATTATGGAGACACTTGTCTGTAGGGACAAGAGGACCTCGCTAGGAGATTTCTTCAATTCCCAGATACTGAAGCTGAGATACAGAGGCAGGGAAGGCCTAGGCCAGTTGTTAATATTGTCAGAGTAGCATAATCGAGATTGGGACCCTGCAGGTTCATAGCTTAATGCATTTCTTTCTTTACCAGCTCACCACTGGATTCAGGCTTCAGTACAGCATTGAGTCCTTTCTATGATCTTTCCTTCAAGTGAGATTAAGATGTGTTTACCAAATACTAATATATTATCATTAATAGATTTAAAAAATTGACCTTGAGTTAGGTGGAGCATCTTTATTGAAGCAAACACTTGGTTAATTGCTTAGCACATCATTGGGTACACAGCTGGTATTTAATCAATACTTCTTGAAACAGAAGGAATGTCTCCTCGGGCAGACACACAGCACTTCCATCCATCTTCTAATTGTGCCTTCCATCTCCAGTCCTTAGCTGAGTCTATGATTTAAGGACGTAATTTGTCTCTACAGTTTGTGAATCAGCAAAGAGACCATAGTCTGTATGGGAAGGAGCTTGGGCCCAAAAAGACTGTTATGAGGCTCTACTATTCTGCCATTGAAAGTGTGTTTTAGTACAGTTCCTGCTCATAAAAGTCCCTCATAAATATTAGCCATGGTACTGTTGATGTGAGAGCTCATGATAGGCTCTGAGGATAAATGATCACTAAGGAAGAGTTGCCATTTTCTCCAGGAAGCTGTGAAATAATGGGAAGATTGTCCATTAACCAATAATTACAATACATTACAATCATTATTGGTGAAATGACATAGACCTGTAAAAGACATGTGCATGTGAGAAAGAAATACTTGGTTCATTATTCAGTGGTGCTGAAGGAAAGCTTCAGGGAGCTGATAGAAAGATGCTGAATGTAGTCCTGATGGGTAAGCAGGAGAAAGGAAAACTATGCCAGTAAAAGCAAATCAGATAGGAAAATCATTAACAACTATCCTGCCATTGCAGACAGACCATTGCTCAATGGATATGTGTCTGGCAGAGCAGCATTAGGCAGAGATGAAGATCAAAAGCAAGAAGGGGTTGATTCCTCCTTGCCAGATGCAGGAGCTCGAGTTGTAGGCTGAGTTGCACAGGGAGACATTGTTGGATTTTGCATGGGGAGCAACATGATCGGATTTCATTTTAGAAAGATGGCTTTGGCAGTAGCATAGAGACTAGAAAGGAATGAAATTGTAGAGAATGTGGAAGTCTTCGGGAGACTTTTGAAATAACATAGCCAAGAGGCAAGTTGGTCTGAACGCATTTGTCAAAGGCAGGAGTGACAGATGGAAATTTAATACACAACCTGGATGGGCTTTGGTGAGAAGTAGGATGTAGAGCTGAGGGCTCTGCCTGGATGAAATGAATCTGTCCCACCCTGGCTTGCTCACCTCCCTCACGGTGCAGGTATTCTTGTGCCCCTCCTTTGTGAGTGTTAAAACTCTCTAAGGTTATTGTTCTCTTTCCAGAGCCAGCTGTGAATGGGGTCACACATCTTCCTCCTGCACTTCTCAGTACTTTTGTGTTTATCATCTGAGCTATTTGTCTTTACTGAGTGAACATGGCCATCTGTTACCACAATCCAACTATGAAAAAGAGATGCTTTTATTTTTCCTTGTGTCACTTTGTACTGCTTGGGTGACATCTCAAGGTAGCAAAAAAGGCAGAAAGCAACAACAAACGGCATCAGTGATGAAAAAGGAGAGCCTAAGCTCCCATGCCTCACGCATTTTGCAAGTAGCAACATGAAAGGACCACAAGATGTGTGGTAATACCAGCGCAGACACTCACCCCACTGTCTGTGCACGTCATGTCCCTCACAGAGCCCACTGCTTACAGTGAAGCTTCTTTCTTCTCCCTCCTCTGTTATCTCCTCACCTGACAACAAATGTAAGTTTGTAAAACCATGTTGGAAGGTCAATAACTTTTCTGAGTGGTGCCTAAGCCTGGATTATTTTAACTTGTCACCTAGACCTCTCTATACAAACTCAACTCACTTTTATAGTAACTGTCATTGTTTCTCCTGAGATTCTCAAAGCTCATACTAAAATATAATTACCTGTATATCTTGGAACACGTTTCATGCTTTTTAAAAATCTTGTCTCTTTAGCCTAAAATGTCTTTTTCAATGTTTCTCCTTTTTCTAGGCTCCAGGGTCCCTAATATTTTTTTCACTTCATAAAATTACTCTTCTTTTTCTCTTCAAGACCTTTGAACATGATTTTTCCTTCTGTGCCCTTACTTACATCCCTTAAACATATTTATCTATCACAGTCAGATCTTATCAAGTCATGCTCTACTTTTCTTAATACTAATGGTTAATATTTCTTTTTGTCCATTGTCAATATTACCAACTCAGTATATATTTTTTTTCCCAATTTATGTGCATAAACAAAGCACTTAACACCTTCTCCCTGGCATATCTGATTTGCCAGCATCACTACTCTGGTACTTTGGAGTATTATTAAGTAAAATAAGGGTGACAAACATAAGTATTGTGATAGAGTGACAGTTGACTGGACAAGTAACTGAAAAACTACTAAATTACTAATGGGCTGGTAGTGTATATGCCATGGATACACTGGACAAAGGCATGATTCATACCTCAGGCAAAATGAAAGAAGCTTTCTCTATGCTTATCAGAATGACAGTACATTGGAATATTGTTAATTATTTACTTCCAGAAACTGCCATTTAATATTTTGGGATCATGGTTGACCATGGTAAACAGAAGCCACAGAAAATGAAGCTGGATAAATGGGAACTTTGTAGTGACTTTGCTGACACACACATGATATTTTTGAGTGAGTGTCCACCTCCTCAGTAGAACTCAGTGCCACAGTGCTCACCATCACACTGTCATTGCTATCACATTGTCTGATACACAATAGTGTCTCAATGATTGCATAGTGGATAAACAGAATAGATGAATTAACAGATAAGGGAAAAAACATACTTGCTCTTTAAGAATCTTTAGTGCCACCTCTTTTCTGAAGCCTTCTTTTGTTCATCTTTTCATCGAACACCTTAAAATGAGGGTACCAACAATGATTTCTTAATCATTTGAATACACAATTCTTTTTATATCCTCCTTATGAAACTTTTGAAGGTTGGTTTGTTTTGGAATAGGAGTGCTGTTTTTTGCCACCCTGATTAGTGGCAAATTTTAAAGGACAACCTTCTGAAAACAAATCAATATACCAACAAAATGAGGCTTCCCATTTATTTTCCAGGGTTAGCTGAAGGTATGGCTTCTGAAAGATCTTGACCATGTACATTAAATGCAGGCCCTTAATCCATTAAGAGGGATTTTCATACTCTGTGTATCTATTTAAATGGTTGAAATAAAAGATGGTGAACCTGTGATTCTTAGAGAAGAGAGAAGACCAACAATTTTTTGGCAGAACTTGGCTAAAATTTAATTCTCTTGGTTTCCAGTTTAGGCTTTTCTTCAATATTCTGCTTATTGTCATACAGACACAAATGGAAGTGTCCAAGGGAAAAGGGATAGCTTATTTTCCCACCAATGGGGACACATATTTTAGTGGCACATACATAGCTGTTATTTATCTTCACTGGTATATTCCAAGTTTAATAAACCTTCTTGCCAAATACAAGCAGTTGATGCTCTCCAAACCTGAAAAGAATCAGTAAATTAGGCACATCCATCACAGGCTGACACATTCCGGAGCTGACACATGCTACGAACAGGGGGCCCTAAATTTAGGTGTCATTAATAACAAAAATGATTTTACAAAGTAGAATATTAATAGAAAGCTTTTCACAATTTTAGAGCTTGGAATCATTTTCAAATTAATATATATTTTGCATGAATGCACATAGGGAAGAGGCAGCAGTTGAGAATATCTTAGATTGAACCCATTTTAACAAGACCCTATGTTCTTTTGAGTGGAAGTTTCTGTTCTACTACTAAGCCCTTGTGTAAATCATCCTTGGGCAAATCAATCTTCTCTTCATGTCCCCATTTGTAAAATGAAATCATGTTGTCCTGTGTAGTGCTAACTTTTGATGAAATGCTTTGGATTGTTTTAATGGAGAGTTTCTCCAAAAATAGCTCAGTCTTGGCCATTCATTGGAGTAAACAGTTTGTAAAGACTCATCACGTGATAATCATTCCAGTAGGTGATTCAGATTTAGAAGGAAGTGAAGTGTAGTTCCTGGCCTCAAAATGTTCACAGTTTAAAGAACAGTGCTGACATAGAGATTAGCAAATGACGTGAGTGTAAGAGAAGCAGGAGGGAACTCATACAAAGCGTAACAGGATACAGAACGTAAAGCCGTGGACCTTAAGGAGCCAGAGGAGAACAGATAGAAGAACAGGGGATGAAAGAGCAGGGTGTGCCTCAGTTTACTAGTGAAGTTTAGAGTGTGTAGAAAAACCTTTTTCTAAAAGTACATAAATTACAAGGATTGATACTCGGGTGTCCACAGTCAGCCCAGACATGCTGTAAAACCACCTGCATAATGCAGAGACAGGGCAGCAACCACCCTGTTTCACTGAAACTCTTCAAACCTAAAGAAACTTACTTTGTGTGTAATTTAAGCACAGAAAAATGAAAGGATATTTTCAAATTTCTTTCACTAATTTACAATAAGCTCTACGCTCCTTTCCAAAATGAGAGAAATGCAGCAATGCAATTTAGTTACATATACAAATGGGAAACAGTGGAAGGAAAATGCTGTTAAATGAGCTCCATGAATTCTGGTAATGACTGAGTGATGAGGACATGTGATTTCTTTCACAGATAATCTTGATAAAAACTGGACCACCTTAATAAGAAAACCCAAGCCATTTAAAGATGCTGCAAAATAGTGAAGAACAGGTTGACACTGGAAAAGAACTTATCTTTCAAAGACTCTTATTGTTCCAAGGAGGAACTGGAAAGTTGTAGTTTTCTAGCCTTGAGGTCTTGCTAAGAGCTCACAGATGGGATGGAGAAAATCTGTAGCCTTATTGGCTTGATGGGAATGAAAATAACATGCACAGCATAAAAACATTGAAAATTTAAGAGCCATGTTTTCAGTGTGAGAAGTTTCCATGAATATAGTGATATAAAAGGAGTGATTGTAGTCAGGAATATTTAAATTAAAAACATATCACAGCCAAAGACACATTGTCATTGGTCTTGCTCATAATACTACGCCTGGTTTTGAACACAGTTATCCCACCTTTTTGCCATTTTCAGGCACAGTTCTGACAGTCTTCTTTCTTGAGTGTCTTTTAGAATGTATGAAAAAAATCTCAGTGAGTGCTGCTTCCTAGTGACATCCAGAGCAAAAGGAAAGGTCCTACAAATATTACTGCATGCCTTCAGTCCACTGATTCACCAAATATGGTGCCACGTGACTTCTGGCTCTACCCAAAGTCAAAAGGACCCACCAAACATGAACATTCTGAATTGATTCAGGACGTCTAGGTATCCATGACAGCACAACAATTTGTGAAAAAGGACTTTCAAAATTCCACACAAAGCTTATAAACTTTGTGTACTATAAACAGGTACAAAAAAGAAAACTGAGGGGAGCAAGAGATATATGGGAGGGAGAGGAAGGGAAGGTAAAGGGAATGAGGAAGTGAAATTAAGATATATTCTATACATGTACCAATTCCCCATGAGGAATGTAAGCACTATGTACTACAAACACACGCTAATAAAACATAATAAAAAAGAAAGTGACAAGAATGATGAAATAAATGTTTGAAGCAACAGGGAATATTCTGCAAGTTGTTAATGGAGATGTGTCTTTGACTGTAGTACAATTTTTAGTTAAATCCTCATTGTACTGTTTGGTCAGACCTTGTACATAATTTGAGTAAAGTGCTGTTATAATTCCTAGGTGATCAGCCAAGTAGACACAGAGGAGACCTCAGAGCGGTTTTACAAAGAACTGGTAGAAAATAAAGTGGTCTACCCTTGATTAACACAATATTGCCTAAGGAGACCTGAAGGATTTCCTAATTTTTTTTTTTTTAATTTGCTGCCTTACATCTTTCTTATCATACCTATGAATTATACAGGTTAATGTGTTGGTTTTGGCAGATTTGTACATGTGAATGAAACACTTTCTCTCATGTCCTCCCCCTCATGCCAACCCCGGCCCCACTGTGCATCCTTGTTTCATAGTTTGTGGTGCTTCACGCATATATTTTGATCGTAATTGTTATGTGAACATGTGATACTTGTCTTTCTGAATCTGGCATATTTTGCTCAACATGATGGTCTCTAGATCCATCTATTTTTCCACAAATTAAAGAATTTCACCCTTTTTGTGGATAGTTTATATGTGTGTGTGTGTGTATATATATATATTTTTTCTTTTTTCTATTCATTTATCTGATGATAAGTACGTAAATTTTGCTCTTGCGGCTATTGTGAATTGTGCCATGATAAATTTGCACATGAAGCCATGCTCATACTCTGCTGCCTTTCCTTCCTCTGGTATATACCAAAAGTGGTATAGCTGAATCAAACGGTAATGCTATTGTTAGACAAAATCTTCCATAATGATTTCCATAGGTTTGCTACTAACTTACATTCAAATCAGTAGCAAAGAAGACACCCTCTATTCCCTGCATTCTTGCCAGAATTTATCTGTGTGTGTGTGTGTGTGTGTGTGTGTGTGTGTGTGTGTGTGTGTGCGTGTGTGCATTTTATTCTTTCTGATAGCTATTCTGACTGGAATGAGAAGGAATTTCAGTGTAGTTTTAACTTGCATTTCTTCAATGACTAAAGGTGTTGAAGACTTCTTCCATACACGTTGGCAAATTATACTTCTTTTTTATTTTAAAGAGAAAAAAGTAAAAATAACAATAAAACAGAGTTTCAAAATAGACTAGTAGGACAGTAGCAGTAATTAATACATTGTGTATTGCTGTCTACATAGTAGCTATTCAGAGTACAAAATCAGGCCTGTATTTGTAAATATTGTCTCACTAGTGTGAGAAGCTGAATGAGTAAATAAGATTCAAAATGTTCTTCTTTTAAGAAGTGTCTGTTCACTTTGTCTTTTTATTGATTGAACTATCAGGTGTTTTTTGGCATTAAATTTTTGAGTTCTTTATACATGCTTGATATTAATCTTCTGTCAGAAGAGTAATTGGTAAACATTTTTTTCCTCATTCTGTATGTTATCTCTTCTCTCAGTAGTTTTGGCTGCTTTGTAGAAACTTTCTAATTTGAGTTCATCCCATCTGTTGATGCTTTCCATTGTTTCCTCTGCTATCCAAGTCCTAGTCAAGAAGTCTTTTTCTGTGCCTGGTTCCCTTGTGCTTCTTCTTAGCAGTTTCAAAGTTTCATGTTTTATACATAGGTCTTGTATCTATTTTAGAATGATAACTTTGTACAGGGTGAGAGATAGGGTTGTAGTTTTAGTCTTCTACACCTGGATATTTCAATCTTCTACAACTTTTCCCAGAATGAAGTGGCCATAGTTGTTTGGATTTCTGTATTCCATGTTCTTTTCTGTTAGTCTAAGTGTCTTACCTTACTTTTCCTAGCAATAATGCTATTTTTGTTAGGATGGTTTCAAATATATAATCTGACATCAGGTATTATGATACCTGTAGACTTTCACTTTTTGTCTAGCACTGTTTTGGATACTCTGAATCTGTTGTGTTTCCATACAAAGACTAGGATTTTCTCTTTTAATTCCGTGAAAAGTATTGGAAATTTGATGGAAACTGCATTGAATCTGTAGATCACTTTTGTTAATATAGCCATTTTGACAGTATTAATGCTGTTCAGTCAGGAATGTGGGTGGTTTTCCCATCTTCTAATATCTTTTTCAATTTCTTTCCTCAGTGTTGTGAAATTTCCTTTCATTTCCTCAGTTAGACGGAAGCTTAGGTCTTTCATTTATTTATTATTTTTGAAGCTCTTGTGAATGGAATTTCTTGCCTAGCTAGTCCAGTATTGGTATACAGAAAATCAAGTGCTTATTAGTATTGATGTTATATCTCGCTACTCTCCTGAGTTTGTTATCAGCTATAAAAGTATTGTTGGTGGGGTCTTTACGTTCTTTCCTTCACTTTTGACAGAGTTTATTTCCCAACCAACACAGAGATTCATTGGAAGAATGTGGATGCCCTTTAGGGTTTACAATGTTACAGGGAAGAGATGAAATGTGATAAAGAAACCAGAAAATTAAGAGAAAATCCTTGAGATCTTGGAAATTGCACAGAAAATGATGGACTGTAAAACCTGAGTACAGAGTCTGGCCCAAACGTTGGTTGACCATCTAGATATGGGAGAGATTGAGTGAAAGTGAAATAAGTGAGGTCTATCTAAAAACCAATAGTCAGAAAAAGAAGACCTGAGAAAAGATATAGACCACTTCACACTCTAACGGGATTTTACAATTCAATTATAATCATGTCTATTGCCTATTAGAGCAGGATACTGACAGTACTGAGAAGAACACAAAAGACTCTATGATTCTGATAATGTATAGTATGCAAACTTTAGTTTTCTACCAGGAGTCACCAAACATGCAAATAAGGACATAATAGGACTAGCAAGAAAGAAAACCAACGTATAAGCAAATTCCATCCAAAAGAAATCAGTCTGAGCGTGTCCAGCTGCTGCATTTATTACACAAAGTATCAAAACAACTATTGCAAACGTCTTCAAGGATTTAAAGAAAAATATATTTGGAGAATTAAAAGAATGGATGGTATTGATCAATAGGAAGTTTCAAAAGACAACTGCAAACTGAAAAAAATCTTTAAAAATTCTACATTTAAAAATGTAACAAATAAAACAGAAAAAAATAATTTAATTATTTTAACTAGAGATTTGAGATAGTATAAGAAAAAACAGTGAGTTTTTCAAAATATACCAATAGAAGCTGGGCGAGCTGGCCCATGCGTATAATCCCAGCACTCAAGAGACTGAGACAGGAGCATCACTCTGAGTCTGAGGCCAGCCTGAGCTACAAGGTGAGTTCAAGGACAGCCTGAACAGCATAGTGAAACCGTATCACAAACAGGTAAAAAAAGATAAAAATATGCTGGTAGAAATTTTCACGTTGAAATTAATGAGAAAAATTGAAGAAAAATATGAAAAAATCGTGAAAACTGTGGTCATTGTTAGCTAGTGTTAAAAGTGAGTTCTCAGAATAAGAAGACAGTATAGTATGCAAAAATATTTGAAGGTACAATGGTTAATGTTTTTTCAATTTTGTTGAAGAACAACAACCACTATAGTGAAAAAAAATTACAGAATCAAGAAGCTCAAAATACTTTAAGAAATATATACAAAATACACACACACACATATCCATAATAAAATTATTTTTAAAAAAAACCTCAAAGTAATAGAATAAAATTAACAGCCATAGGGTAAAAATAACATATTACATATAGGATACACTAATATTATTAATGTCTGCATTACATTAGAAACAATGCAAACCCAAAGTCACTGGATTGAGATATTCAAAAGGAGCCAGGTGTGGTGGTATACGCCTATAATCCCAATGCTTGGGAGGCTGAGGCAGGAGGATCCCTGTGAGTTAAAAAACAGCATGGGCTACAAAATGAGCTCAATGCCAGCCTGAACTGCATTGCAAGACCCTATCTCAAAAACAACAGCAACAAAAAACAAAGAAACCACAAGATATTTAAAACGGTGAAAGAAAAAATGATACAAAAAAGACAATTACAGATAAGGACATGCTAAATCATTCAGGAACAAAAAAGAGATTTGTATACTTTTATATAAAGGGAAAGCAAAGAGCACTGGAAATAGTGAATACAGACACACACAAATCTAAGTAACATGTATCTTTCTTTTTTCCTTCTGTCACCTTAAATTGTCTGCAATGGCTGGCTGAGTATAGACTTACTGCTTACCAAGGCAAATGTACCTGCAAAGAATATGAAGTGGAGAGACTTTAGGATATCGCAAAGGCTAAAGAGTTGTGAATGGAGAGAATAAAATATGTACTGAGCAGGCAATCCTGAAGCGATGGTATGTTCTAAGAGACTCTCGGCCAGGCTGGCTATTTAAGTAATTCCCTCCTGAGCAAGAACGTGCCAGCGCAAGTGCCTATAGCTTGTGCGGTCGTGGGTTCTGAGTAGTCTGCAGCAGAGGGCTTACCAAGTCAGCTTTTCCAGGGTGTCGGCTGTGCTCCGCTCAGACGTCCCCCCCAAAGGGTCAAACAATGCTCCTTCCCATACAGAGAACCCACTCTGCTGGCCTCGCGGTCCAGGGAGTGCACATTTGTAATCCTAGGGAAAAGTTACTGGAATTCCAACAAGAAATAGACACAAAATTTGCAGGAATTGTATGATTCAGTACCCTGCTCATATCGATCTATAGGTTCACTGCAATCTCAAAATCTCAGCAATAATTTTTAAAAATTTTTATTTCTATTCATTTTGTAGTGCTGGAAGTTAAATTCAGGGTCTTGTGCATGTTAGATAAAATCTCCATCTCCAAGCTACACAAAAGGCCTGTAGAAAAGTTTTTTGTTTTTAGTAGAAATTGACAAGCTAGTACCACAACTCATATGACCATACAAAGGACCTAGAATAGTTTGAATAATTTTGAAGATGAAGAGCACAGTTATAAACTCATACACTACCTATTTACAAGACTTACTATATAGCTAAACATAATCAACAAAATATACTGTTGGCAAAGAATTGACCTATAGATCTAGAAACGGGAACAGGTTAATAAATACATTCACTTTTAGACTTTAATTTATTTTAGAGACAGTATTCAAGGTAATTCAACAGAGAAATTATTTTCAACAAATAGTGTTTGGACCACTGCATATCATTATGGAAAAAATAAATCCCAGAACATAATTCATAGTAGTTGCAAAGTTATGTGATCAGTAGGTCATATGCAGCATGTCTGAACATAAATGCTATTAGTATAAAAGTTTTAGAAAAAATATATATTTATAGAATCTAAGGTTCAGCATTGGTCATATAAAAATGATTAATTACATTTTACAAAAATTAAAAGCTTCCTTTAAAAAAGTTGAAAAGAGCCAACACAAGAAAAATATTTTATATACATATGTGGTAAGGGCTGGTATCAGGAATATAAAAGAATTTTTCAACCCACTAAGAATAAAATTAATAAGTTTAAAAATAAACAAGAGATGGAGGAGTCGCTTTGTAGGAGGGCACAGGAGTGGTGTGCTTGTAGGCCTGGGTTTCATCCCAGGCACCAAAAGATATAATAAATAAAAAACTAAAACCAAGAAGTTTGAGCTGACATTTGTAAGACGAAAAAAAATGTATATATAAATAGCATATGAGAAGACATTTTTTCAATTCAGAACCTAATAAAATATTTTCATATCAGGCAGTGTTCTGCTAGGGATAAACTGGACCTGTTTAAGTTGGTAAATATTTTGTCCTGAGTGCAGATTACATGTGTTCACATATGGTTTATGCATACATTGGTTATACTTCAAAGAAAATCTCATAAAAAATTAAATAGAAAATTTTTAAAGAAAGTTAACAAGTTAAAGTTTATCTCTAAGAATAAAGTATCTGAACATAGGCATAACATATATTTAAAAATGAGTGAAGAGAAATATTTTTATAGATTTGAGACTTTGTAGTTTTGGTCTCAGGCTGATAAGTTTTAATCTTGGTACTAGTAGGCAATCAATATCTGTCTCAGCTTTTTCAGTAGAAATATTTCTATAATAATTGAACCCAATTCATAGGCATGTTTGGAAGAATAAATCAGATGTATTTTGTAAAATATTAAGTATTGTGTATTGAAGCATATTATATAACATGATCAATAAAGAATAGCTATTAAAATTATAATACTGTAAATGAGGATGACATTCATATGAATCATATATTTAAAAATTTGGTAAAGATTGAGAAACAGGCTGATGGATCTTTCTTAATTTTTCATGAGCTGATCTGAAATCAATGTATAATAGTAGAAGCATTTCAAGTCAATGAAGATTAGATGAATTGCATAATAAATCATTCTGAGATCTGAAGACAGACAGCAAATGGGATAAAATTTTTGTGTGGCATATATGACTGATAAAGAATGACATATAAAACATGCTCATATGAACTAATGATAAAATAGGTAACCAACTCAATATAGATGAATCAGAGGAATCAATTAAGAAAATCACAAAAGAACAGTTTGGCTGAATAAGAAAAGAAAATATATATCAGACAGTTAACATCAAATCAATAAGATATACCTTTTTGCTTATACAGTGGTCTATAAATGTATGAATATTTATATTATCTTTCTGAAGACATAGACATATTTTGCTTTGGGGAGTGAAAATTAGTAGGGTATTTCTGGAAGACAATTTAGAAGTGTGTATTAAAAGGCTTAAACTTGTGCATCCTCATTGATCCAGAAATTACTCCAGTTGAAATTTATCACACAAAAGTAACTATGATCACACTCAAGGGTTTAGCTATATAGAGAGTAATTGCTTTCTCATTTGTAATGTGAAACTTTGGATATAGCTGTAGTTCAAATAATGGGAAATTATTCCATTCATCTAGGGAAATACTTTTCAGCATTGACAATGATATTAAAACATAATTTTTTTTATTATTTTAAAAGTAAAAGAACAAAGACATATTAACAGACACAAAGTAGCATAAGAATAATACAATCAAAACTGATCTACAGACAAGGTGACAGGGAATCAACAATGGTTGTTGCTTTACAAATTGATAACCTCGAAGTGTATATTCAGGAACAAAGATACAGACATGCAAAATTGATCAGTCAATTAATCATCAACTATTCCTTACTATGAAGTGACCTCGTTCAGTAGGACAACTATGTGAGATATGCTGTACGTACATACTTACTTTCTTACATTTTTTTTCCTGTCTTCCCTTTCCCTTTCTTTCCCTTCCTTTAAAGTGTGATAGAAAAAGAACTACATCAACAACAGAAAAAAAGAAAAAAAAAAAAAAGAAACCGAAAAGCATTAACAAAGAGACACAAAGTAGTACAATAACAGTATGATCAGAATTGAATTATAAACAAAGCCACAGAAAACCAACAATAGTTGCTGCATTGCATATTGATATCTTCAAAGTGTATGTATTGATATCTTCAAAGTGTATTTAAAACATAATTTTAAAGGTAGGGGATAATTCTTACAATATACTTTTCTACTTCAAAGATCTCATTACAAAACAATCTGAATAGCATTATTATATTTTTGCAAAATAAACATATATCTAGAGAAAAGGGTAGCAACAGAGTCCACCAAAATGTTATCAATAGTTGCATCTGAGTGACAAAATTATGGATGATTTAATATTTTTCATCCTGCTTATCTGTATAATCTCAAGGCTTTCTCTGGTGAATAGATTACTATACAGTGAAAAGAAAATTATAATATTTCTGTGCAACCCATAGAGCAGTAACAATACACACTTGATTCATGAATCATAAGAAAAGGGTAAAAATCTTCTCTGCAAGGATAAAGGTTCTCTTTTCAAGTAAACCAGGGCTTGGTAGTTACGAAAAAAGACAACAGCAGAAATATTCCCACCCAGCAGAGAAAACAATATGTATAAAGAACCAGTGGGTATATACCAAATTCTCGCAATGGACAATAACTAAACATCCAGAGTTGCTCTGACTCTACCTGTTAGTCTAGGTTAGATGTGAGATTCTAGATCATGCTAAGCCAGCCCATCACCTCATGCTGGGGTACTCAGACTTAATTCTTTAAGAGGGAACAAGATCAGATCTGGGGTCTAGTAAAGGTTCTCTGGAAATATTGGTGGGAATGAATGGTATTGATGGGGAGCACGTGGAGATCAATCAGGTAAGCTCTTTCTGCACTAGCCTGTGCCTCACTGAGCACTGACAAGAAGACAGGACTATGGAATTGGGAAGAAGTGAATCTGAGATACATTTAGGGCAGAGAATTAACAGAACTTGGTGCTTAATGGGATGCAGAATGTACAGGTGAGAAAAGTAGAAAGGAATTCCTAATATGTTGTTTGAATGGTGATATATAGATGTGCAAATGTAATTTTTGTCTTACTTTGCCCGTAAACACTCTATTGAGTACACATATATGTAAATAGATCTCTCTCTTTGACACACACACACACACACACACACACACACACAAACACACACACACGGAGTGATGAATATATATTTTTAAATTTAAGTAAGCCCAACCAAACCATTTTTAAACAACTTAAGATAAATAAAAGTATGAGAAATAACAACTAAGAAACAAAACTCACAATCACAGTAGGAAATAGGTCATCCTTGTTTAGGTACAGAGTAAGAATTTTTGGTCATGGGAACAGCATGGGTAAACCTAACAACCAAACCAGTAAGAAAGAGCAGCCTTTGATGGTGTGCTATACATTTTGATCTTCATACAGACCTACATATTTTCCTTAAAAATGTAGTTTTATTTTTTTTTATATATATTGGCAAATGCAACTCAATTTCCTCCCTCTTTTGTTCCATTTGTAATTAAAGTGCTTTTCATGATTTTTGCTGCTTGCTAAGGGCGTAACTGTAGCATTATGTAATTGTTCACTGTGATCGTGACATTTTCTGCTTGTGTGGAAGAAATAAATGTGGGCAGGCAGGCACCTTGGGAGGAGCAGAATGTACAGTTTTGCTAGTCATGAGAGCTTCTCTTGGTACCTCAGTGCCTACTCCCCTCATAACTTATACACAGCATAAAGTATGGAGTCACTTATATCACTTTCTTCTCCACCTGAAACTGCATTATGGAAGGTAAGGTGCTGGCATTGCTAGGTTAGCAGTTGGATGGACAGACTGATAGCAGGTAGATACATCAGTGGTATCCAAACATAGTGGAGTGCAGATGTTTCTCAGTGTCCAACACAGGTTGTGACACTTACTAGGGTCATAGAGATCAGCAGTCACCTGCTGCGTGGACCCTGGAATTTGGTCATGAAGATTTGCTTACTAATTATGTGACCCAGTACTAGTAGTGTTACCTACCACACTTTGTGTTTTCACAACATGCAAAACTGTAGGTATTGAGGGAGCATGGAGAAAGCGGGAGTGATACCGATGCAAATTTCTTTATAAAATGAACAAGTGGGAGGCAGCTTGTCCTACCTCAAGTCTCATAGTTGTCTGGGCTGCAGAAACTGTCAGGTGCGCGTGTCAGATAATGACAGTGGGGTGGAACGTGGAGGTGGTAAAATTTCCTATTCATGGAGTTAGCCAGATGTCTGGTGATTAAGAGAACAGGTTGCAGAATCACTTAATTCAAATTCTTTTTCCCACAGCTATACTGAGGTTCAGTTAAGAAGCTAAAATTGCACATATTTAAGGTACACAATGTTATGTTTATATATGTGTATATATGTATAGTGAAGTAGTTCACATGATAATACATGGTTGTGTAAATGTATCCACTGGCTCACACTGTTACTCTGTGTGTAATAGGAGCACTTAAAATCCATCCAGAGCAAATGTAAAGTATTATTACTCTATAGTCAATATGCTATAAGTTAGATATTTTAGGTTGTAAATGAAAGTTGGTACCACTTGACCAAAATCCTGCTATTTCCAACTCTTCTTTCTCTGGAACCACTGTTTACTTTCTTTCCATGAACTTGATTTCTTTAAATGCCATATACAGGTGAGATTATGTAGTACATGTTTTTCTGTGTGTGTTTTGATAATATCCCTTTGCATAATACCCTCTGGGTCATTCACATTGCCATGAATGGTAGGCTTTTCTTTTTTCCTTTTTAAGGTGTAAAATCTCTGGATATCTATATATCTCCTCTCATTTTTTCTTTATCCACTCATCTGTAGGCAATTTGTCTCCATACTGTGCTCATTATGAAAGATGTTGTAACAAATACGAGTGCAAATATTTCTTCTAAGGGCTGATTTAAAATTCTCTCTTTTGCACAGAAATCGGGAACACATCCTAAAGTTCATATGGAAGCAGAGACAACCCTGATTAGCCAAAGCAATCTTGAGGAAAGAAGGGTCAAAGCTGGAGTCACTGAGTTACCTGACTTTAAAGAACATTATAAAGCTTTGGTATAAAAAACAGTATCATAATGGCTGAAACAGACACACAGGTCAACAGAAGAGAATAAAGATAAACGTATGCATACATGGTTGACTAAGGGTGGCCATCTGAGCAATATCAGGAAAGCAGGTAGAATGTTGTGAAATAGGGATGCATTCTATAGCACTAAGTTGCTTTACCCGGGAGATGCTGCAGAAGACCTGCTACAAAGCCTTGAGCAAACACAGTCTGTGTATTCTACGGCTGCTTTCCCTTTTCAACAATTGGCAGATATTATGGCTTGTGTCTGGATGTCCCCGCAAAACCTCATGCAGTCATGGAGCGGGCTCCTAGAGTTTATGATTGATCCATCGACCAAGGCTGAGATTATGGATGTGAGTGCTACACCCACCCTGGGGGTGTAGTTTGCATATAATATAAGGGAGGGAAAGGGGCTGCTCCTCCCTTTTGTTCTTATTGCTTTTGCTGTCTTCCCCTGTCATGAACTGTGGTCCTCTGCCGTGTGCCACTCTGCCTTGGGGCCAGCCAAATATGGGCTGAAATCTTCCCAAACTGTGAGCTAAATAAACCTTTCCTTCCTTAATCTTGGGCATCAGGTATTTTGTCTCAGCAATGAGAGAAAAGTAACCAAGACAGCAGAGTCGGGGGAAAAGTACACTGACAACATTACATCCTTTCCAGCTGCAGAGAGGCCCATCCCAGTTTCTGGCCAACATAGTGAGGTCAGAGATAGTGGTGAAGAAAATGACAGAAATGACAAAGACGTCATTCGTTGCTAGTGCAGCGTGATGTCTTGGGCCTTTTCCCCGGCCCCTGGCACCTGAACTCAAAAGTACCAAAAGCACATTAAAGAGGCCAAAGAAGAGCAGAGTCTGAGGCCTACAAACATTTCAGAGTTGAGTCCAAGAGTCATCAATTCCTTCAGAAGTAAACACCACGTGGCACTGAGCAACGTGATAAAGGAACGCCTGAGAGCAGATACTATGCCAAGGAGCAGCAGTCCTCTGGAAGTAAAAACGCACCAGCAGCAGGTCCTTCGGGTGTACATCAGGGAAGGGTTAAAGCAAAAAAAGATCCGTGGGTTCTTTATAGGGATCTAGGACCAGAAAAACAATGATAAAGGGCCAATGACCAGTATTCCCTTATCTCAGATAACCAAATCTCCAGTTATAAACCACTGTTTCTAGGGAAGGAGATGAAAATGACCGACACAGCTGCCAAGAACCCAATCGTCCCCACCCCCAACCATACAGGAGCAAGCTGTCTCTTTTTCCCCTTTTCAGGTGAAACTGAACTCTCCACGGTGAACTCAATTCTGAGTCCACAAAAAGAGCATGCAAAAGACCAAGAGCCACCTGGGCTGTGGGGACACCACAAGGCCGGTAGAAGAGCAGAATGAAGGCTGTAAGACCAACAACCTAGGGAAGGAGAGGACTTCTTTTGCAGTTGTGCAATGGCTGCTGAAAAAGACAGCTACTCTGAAGCTATTCTGAAGGCGGCTCTACGAGGACAAATCAAGGCATCTCTCAGAGCCGGTGTCTGGATGCCAGTGTTGATGTGTCTGTGGTTCAGGTGAAGTAAGAAGCCACCTTGCAACTCAACCACAGGTTCAGCCCTGCTGAAACCAAACCCACAGCGCACCCACTCTGCCAGCAGAACGTGCTAGCACCATAAGATCCTCCCATATGAAACAAAGCTATCAGCAAAACTCTCTATGGCAGCTACTCAAAAACACCCGCTTTCTCCATTTTCCCAGTGTTGAGTGGTCACAGAAATCAGTCAACAACAGGAATCTGAGATTATATGTTTTTATACAGCAAGAATCCAAACTGTGAAATTTCCTCTGATGAGTGGGAGCTTTGGCAAGTCCAGTCATGGTAATGGTACCTTCCAACGACTTTGTGTCTGGGTTCATCTAGGAGTGGTGGCACCAGGTTCTCACTGTCCTGTTATGGTTTAATTTGTCTGATAAAAATGAATACAGGTTCAGAGATGATCAACAATAGCACTTTGAAATGTGAATTAGTACCTTTAGAATGGGAGCTGGAATAGATATTTTTCCATCCACTTGATGAAATGGATACTTAGATTCTTTTTCCTGGAAAAATAAATACAAATACACTACAGAGAAAAAGATAGCCACTTAAATAAATCATGTTTTTAAAACTGAATTTCCATGCAAAGAATAAAATTGGATCCTAGTGTCACATGCACAAAATCAACTCAGAGGAGGCTAAACAGTCAAAACTTTAAAAATGCAAACTCTAAAATTCCTAGAAGAAAACACAGGGATCTTTAAATATCCCTTGTCAGGTGGTTGCCACTATTCTTTTATGCAGGAAGGAACTCAGAGTTTGAAGAATTTATCAATTATCTTAGTAATTTTTGAGTGGAACAGACAGAATTCATACTGCCTGAAATTGAGAGCCCCCTTTCTTTCATTTCTGACACAAATTCCTGTTCACAGGTGAATGGTCAGATAGAAGTGACAAAAACTGGCTTACAGTTCAACATTGCTTGGTGGGGAAATGGGGAATAAAGCTGAAGCTTAATATCATTGAAATGCAGCATTTCAAACTAAGAATCTTAGACTTTATGTTGAAGACAGTAATATTTATATTGAAATGCAAATGTGAGCAGAAACTGTCCCCTAAACATGCCTTGGTAAGTCCTGCTTCTGTTTTTGCTCCCATTCCAGTGATTTGCCACCACCCCTAGTAGTTTCCTCAAATCCTGGCAAGGAGCCTTCTCTGAATAGTCAGTCACTAGTGGCCATCCTTCTTCTGTATGTTTACACTGTTTATTGGCATTCTTATTGAAAATAGTGTTTGTATTGTACTGTATATTCCTTGCCTTCTCGTTCAGTTTGTAATAACTTAGGAAACTGGCATTGTGTCCTAGGTTTCTGCATGATACATAACTGTGCTTCTGCTTGTGCATAGTTAGTACAGTACTTAACAATTCTAACCGGGGATGATACAATGGACGTGGTATTACTGTGAAAAGATTGTCACACTCCTAAATGGGCAGGACAGGAGAGACAGAAAACATTTCTCCTTAGTAGAGTCAAGATCTGAAGCCATCCCCAGGTGATCAAGGTTTGGAAGGCTTACTTTCCTAGTGATCCAAAGGAATTAACAGCTCTGCTGACGGTTTTATGTTGAAACAGGAGGATTATAATGCCAGAAACTATGGTTAGCTCTGGTAACACCTAGAGCTTTGCTGATGACTTGGAAGTGGAAAGATGATGTTGTCTTAAAATCAGAATACCCTGTGCTGGTTTTGCTTAGGTGCAGGCTACTAGTTATAGACTGCAGTAGGTCTGTTCCTCCTCAATATTCATACATATTTGCAAATTATGATTCTCTATTGATATATGCTTTTAAAGAGTTAATGAAGTTAAAATGAGGCCATGTGGGTGGGACTGATCCATAACATTGGTATCCTTGTAAGAACTGATTATGACACATGCATACACGGAGGGAAGACTGTGTGAAACCCACAGAGAGAAAGGAAGGAGACTCAGGCTGGAACCAACTCGGCCAATACCTAGATTTCAGATCTTCACTCTCCACAGCTTTGAGAAAATACATTTCTAAGGTTTTTGTCATCCAGTTCATCACACTTGGTTATTACAACCCTACAAACCTAAAATGCTACTTAATTCCTCTGAACCTAATTTTGCTGTATAAAAGGGAATAGCCACACTTGATCTCAGGGAGTTGCTGTGAGGCTTAAATATGATTTGTGAAAAGCAGGTACTCTATCAGTGATTACAGTGATAGAAGTAATGGTGGCAGGTTTGGGGATAGGAAAAATATTGTTGACTCTTACCCACAAGGTTGTTGAGAAAATCAATTTGCATGATAATTTTGATGTGCAATATAAATTTCAGCCTCATGATTAAAGTTCCTGGATAAGAGCTCTGGCTCCATTACTGATCCTTTATCTGATCTTGATTCTATTCAGTATCTAAGGTGCCACTCTCATCCCACTAAATAGAACTTCTAGAACGTACTTCATAGGTTTGTTAAGAATAAGAATGGCTGAGCCCCACAAAATGTTTCTTGATACGTGTAGCTTGGGGCTGGAGGTATAGCTCAGTGGTGTAAGTGCTTGCCCGCTAAGCACTAAGGCCCTGAGTTCGATCCTCGGTACTGGGAAAAAAAAAAATACATGTAGCTTGAATTAGGGAGTATCTCAAGTCCTTTGTCTGTATTAACTCATTTGATGTATATAAGATTCTTTCTGGTTAAGTGATGTCTTGTCCATTTTAATAAGTAAGGAAACTGTGGCATAAAATGGAAAAAGAAACCAGCTGCATGTCACAGAATTAAGAAAATATAGATCCAGGGTTCAAACTCAGGCAGAAAGGGGGGAATGTAAAGAAAACATACGATATTAACTCAATAAATATAATTTTGTACAACTGTATTGTTTCTTTCGAGTTGTGGTATAGGTCTCTTCTTCACCTGTGCGCAGAGTGATCATATTGTTTCTTAAAATGAGAAATTCTCAGAGAGTATGTAGAAACGTACCCATTTGTGAAAACACTGACCTGGTGTTACCATTTCTTAGGAATGCTGTCCTCTATTGCTAAGTCTCTTTCAGTAAATATTAATGTCTCTTGTTCCCAAGTACATGATTGTGGTCCCTTCACGGAGAATAGGGCCATATTATTAGTTCTATGGAGTATGGTGTGGACAAAATTATGCGGGTTACTACTGAACTTAGCGTATTTTTGCTGGTAATGTAAGACTCTTCCAAAGTGAGTTTCATGACAACCAGCAATGACTGTGTATCTCTCCCCTCTATTCCCTGGATTTCTGATTGACTGTATTGCCCAGACACGGCCTTCTGACTCAGTAGATATATAGCCTAAATGAGAAGTAAACGTTAATTGATTTATGATGCTGAAATTTGGGGATTTTATTACACTATAACTTGATCTACTCTGAATGATAGATCCATCTCACTAATTAAGTAATATTACTATTATCATTTATTGCACCATATAACTGGTTGCTCTGTGGCACTTCCACAGAAACATAGGTCATTCTTTCATGTTATTAATTTTAATCATCTGATTTTTGCTCCTGGGGATCTCCTCTGTTTGATTATATTCTCAATTGCCACGGTCTTCCTTATCCTCATCTATAACTTTCTTTTTCTTTCTGAGTTTAATTGTCTCCTCTTGCACTATTCCTTTCCTTTCTAGAGTTTTTTTTCACCTTAGATTACCTCTCTGGAGTAACCTAAGTATGGAGGGCCTTCCTCCACTCTACACTCTGTTCCAAATTAGGACCAGAAAGTGGGTCCAACGCTAGGTCCTACCTATGAAATGCAGCCCCTGAAAGCTCACTTCTATAGCTGAATCGTGTGCTTTTGGCCTTATCTTTTCCATAGTAAGGTTGTGTCCATTCATGTCTTCACTGGAATATCCATTTAACTAAGACAAGAGAAGCCAACTTGTCCCAAAAAGACCTTGAAAATTCATTCCATTAGCGTGAAATGGGTCAATAAAAACAAGATATGAAATTGAGGTCAGAAACTTCCTCTGGGAGAGATAGTAACCAGCATCTGAAGCATCCTCCATTTGCCTGTCCCTGTGCTGCTGTTGCCGCTTCATCGGAAAAGGTGCTGTTTAATAGCCAAAGAAAATGTGATCACAGCTGAAAGATGTCACCATCACTGTGGCCCCCCTTTTCTATGAAAAAGCAAAAAACTCAAGAAATCATACAAGTCAGTCTGCATCCTCAACAGACAAGATCATTTGTTTCAATTTCTAATTTTATACTTGTAGCTAAAATTCCAGGGTTATGTTCACTGACTATATGTGGGGGTGTGACTATTAATGTATAAGTATATTATGCATGTGATATTATACAGTATATTATACATTAATAGTGCACTAGATCTTGTTCAAGATTTATCTCCCTAGACAGCACAATCTACAGCTATAATTTTTGATGGATTATTGGATAGGCATAAAGATGATGCACTTGAATTATTCTTTATCTGGCCCACACTCTCTCTTGCACACACACACATGCAAACACATAATTTCTATTCATTGTCTGCATTCTGTGTTAGATTACGCAGATTCTGTCTCTTTTCTTTACAGGTCTATTCACTGCACTTTCTATAGTGCCTTACTTAGAATATCCCAGGAAGTACTTGTGGAAATAATGCTATAACCATCTTGCATATGTGGACAGGAGAATATTAGAATCCAGAAAAGGTCACCCACATCATTGAAGAAACACTTACTGAGTGTTGACTATGAGACTTCTTTGTGCTAATTAGCAGGCAGAGCATGGAAAAAGGGCAAGGATCCATTCTCACGTTTGGGAGAAATATATTTCTTCACACAGGGGGTCAGATCCAGTCTAAGTGAAGACATTATAGAGACATATGATAAAAAGGAAATCCCACCTGCAGGAGAGAAAGAGAGGAAATGATCACTCTTCAATAGGCAAGTCAGAATTCATTGTTTTGATTTATCAGGGAAAGAGCATACCAGGCAGAAGGAATGAAACAGAGAGGAAAATGATACTTCACCTGGTCCTTTCATAATTCATTTTAACCCTTGACCTTTCCTAAAGCCCTAGGTGCATACACAGCATAGCCTTGAAAGTTTCCAGGAAGGACAACAAGAGAACTTCATCCTCGTGCATCTTTTTTTTTTTTTTTTTTTGAGATTTCTCAAAAATCTAGGACTAGAGGTATTATTTGACATAGCTCTTCTCCTTCTTGGTATTGTTCCAAAAGAACTAAAAGCATCATACTACAGAGATATATGCACACCCATGTTTACAGCAGCACAGTTTGTAATAGCTAAATCTTGGAAATAACCCAAATGCCTATCAACCTATGAATGGATAAAAATGATGTGGTTTTTAAAAACCTCATTAGTTTTAAAAGATGCGCTCTGCAATGCATCCCTCAAAGCAGACTCCCTCCTCTCCTCCAGAAGCCTTCAGTTTCATCCAGCAAAGTTTTCCACCCTGTGAGCCCAGAGTGTTCCAGCTATGTTCAAGCAAGGTATGTGATACCAGATGAATCACCTTCATTTTTAATCTGCAAAATTAGGATTTTGAAAGCATTTTCTCTTGAAACTGTGTTATAATTAATAAGAGCATATAGTATAAGGTCTGCTGAGTGAGTGTTTTCTATGGAATCGACATTTTAGTTTCTTCATGATCTAAGTGGCAATAATAAACTGGTGCTTTGCCTCTTTTCAGGAATGTGGCAAAGCACCTCTGATGCCATTGTGCTAAAGTCTTTCCCTGGCACTCTGAGGAGATGGATGGAAGTAGGCCCATGAACACTCTAGGCTTTGGGCCTACAACATGTGAGAATGGATAGCATTTCTCTCACTTTGCAGGTGTTAAAATGTCAGCAAGTGCAATAACATCTCAGTTTCCTGTTTTGTTGGTGTTTCTTCTCATTTATGAAATTTTCTGATGCTCAAATGAAGCCACAATAGTAAAACATTCAGAACTGACTATTAGTAAACATAGACAAATATTAACTATTATAATTTCTTCTACATGTCACACACATACCTTGAACCTCTTTCCCATTCTGATCTCAGTTATGATTGGAACTGCCACCAACAACCCTGTCAGAAAATTCTGTCCCCTGACCCATGCTCCCCTGACCCATGCTCCTTGGTTAAGAATCAAGGCTGATGAATCCTCTGAGCTACAGGCTCTCTGCTTCTCTGAGTCTCCTTTCTCCTTCTCAGCAGGGGCATGCTTTGGGGTTATCTGCCTCTTTCCCAGAGATGCTGGTAACTCAGGATTTTCTGCTGCTAAAAATGTATAGCTTGAGATTCAAGGTGAAACAGATGCATTGATTTTCAACTCAGACCAAGAGGAAAAGGAAGAAAACTGTTATTCAGGGACCTCTGCTTAGAGTTTGGGAGGGGGTGGGAAAGTTAAAGCTTTATTTAAAACAATTTTAAAATGTTTGTAATCTGCTGGAGATTCTAACTGGTTTGATTGACAGTTGTTAGTATAGATTTGCCAGCAATATCTTCTTGTTGAGCAGGGATCAGTTATTTCTCAGTACCAGAGACAATCCCTGTACCATCAGCAAGGTGTTAACCACCGTGCAACTTGATTGTTACTTTTTAGGTTGCTTACATCATGATCTCAGGGCCTTAAGATTACAGAGAACTTAGATCTAAAAACATTGAGAACCTTCTTTTCTGGGGAATCCTGTAGTCATGACTTCTGAGATAAAACTATAGTGTAACGTTTGTCTTTCCAAAAATCATGACATGTAAGGCGTGTGCCAAATTTTGCTTCGACTTGCATTTTCTACAAGAAACCTGTAGCATATATTGAGAAGATGACAAAGACTAAGAAATGAAAAACTATTTAAAAATTTCAACAGGGCTTGATATATTTAGTGAACATAAATAAATGAACAAGAGGCTAGGTGTACATGGTATGTGTGGAAATATCTTGATAATTTCCTAATATTGACAATTGATACCAGTTGATTATCTTGTACAGGCAGCAGGCTAAGTGTTTTCTGTAAATCACGTCATATAATCCTCACCAATAAGGTGATGAGACATGGTGTAATATCTCCATTTAATTATGAGAATATTGAGGCTAAAAAGGATTATTGAACTTGCTCAAGCTTACACAGACAGGAGATGAGTAGACTGACCAGAACAACTGGCTAAATCCAAGTCTCTGTACACAACAGTAAGCTCCCTTCTTTGCTCAGGGCAAACCAGAGCTTCAGCCCAGGGTGCAACATCGTGCAATTTGTCCATGCAGAGTCTTCAAGCTGCAGCATTAGCACCACCAAGGAAACTGATAAACATGTAAATCATCAGGCCAACTCCAGATATACACATCAGAATCTCTGGAGTGGATCCCAGTAATTCTGGTCTTTACCATCCCTCAGCATGCATCCGATGGCTGATGTGAGTTCAGTAACACAGGCCAAGTCCAGTCCACTAGAATCAAAGTAAATTGCCCGTGTTCCCAGAACTGAGTAAGGATTTGTCATTCTCTAACTACCTAATTTTGAGTGAGATTATTTCTCCAGTAGAATAAACTCAAGTGTCTGAGCATTGGCTCTCTCAGCTGTCAATTTGAGCAGTCTGATGTGGTGATTAATGAAGTTCCAGGAATCAGCAACATCTCTCCATTTTGATAGCTATGTGTTTTGGGCAATTTATTAATTCCTTGTGGGCTATAGTTTCTCATCTGCTAAACATACATTCGAGATGTTAGGACAATGGACAAGAAATGATGCATTATGTGCTTGTGCACAGAACCTGGCATAGAATAGATGTTTAATAAATGCTGAATTTGTCATGGATATTAATGAATCATCCTTTTCCTCTCTAGATAACACAGAGAATATCTGTATTCAGTGCCTGGAGCATAGTAGGTACCCAATAAATGTTCAGTTCAGTTTTGTTCCTTCTGATAGAGGCTTCTTTTATTTCCTCTGGCAGGATAAGTACCTCCCAAACTGGTCTTTCACCTTCTTGATTTTTTTTCCTTGCAGCCAACTCTCTTAATGTCAAGTAGTGAATATGAATCCCGGGGAAATAAATTCCAAAGCTATTGTAATGGAAAGAGTTAGCTTCAGTCAACTTTAGCATTAAACTAGCAATAATAAAGTCTGCCCCATAAGAAGTCGCCTGGCAGGCCCTTTCTCCTAAGAAGCCAGGTTATTAAGTGTTCCCCCTGAAGATGTGCACAGCACTTCATCTCTCCAATCCCCGCACCACTCGCCTTTCTGTACAGTGCCAGCTTTTCTCTCCTCTGAAGCTCCGGAGAGTCACTGCTTCCCACTTGGTAAAATAGCTATTTAATTAGATGTTTAATTATTTTTGAACCAACAACAATATTTTGCTGAATACTGCAATTGCCTTTCCCATTTTGCTAGGAAATTGAATGCGGAGAAGCATGTGAACCTGTCACGTCAGTGCACCACCTGGAAAATCAACAGCCTGCACATTAAAGGCTGCGGATCTTTTTGCGGTCATGCCTAATACCTCAACTCTTAATAGTTGGTTTTGAGGGCTCTCTGAACCCAGTTCCCAGGAATAATTCTGTGTGCATAATTTGACAGGTAAAATAAAAGGGAATTATGCAAGTGGGGCTAGACAGCGAGGGCTCTTCACAAGGGCCAGGCAGTTACTAGCGACACATTCGTGTAACACCGTTGTACCACCTCCCTTCGGTTTAGTGCATCCGTGTTGGAACTGAGAACAATAACACCGCATACACCTTCAGTCACTGGGTGGTTAAAAAGATAGCACAGGAGGAAACAGCCAACACTTAGTAGATGGTCAGTAATAAAGAGCCTTCCTTTTATCCAAAGAGATGTCTCTCAGAAACAGATTTTAGCATGTAAGAGAAACAAACCCAAGTAAAATAAAAGAAAATGAAAGAACAATCCTTTCAGACTTTGCTGCCACGAAGTCAAGCTCAAAATAATTAAAGCTAAGTCATTCCAGTTTTTCATCCATCCATGCTGATCACAGCAGCTCACTGTCATACTTCTGCATTGTCTCTGTATTTTTTGTCTCCTACCCATGGCAGATAGCGCTCCTGACAAATTGCTGTTTCCGTGAATCACAAGGCTGTTAATCCCCACCTTGTCTCCTTAAAACACATCATTGCATTTCACATGATGCTGTGCTTTCTTTACAAATCTTTTAGTTGCCTAGTTACTGGCCTAATATTGATAATACCTTCTGCATGTGTATTTACCCTGCATTCTCCTCAGACTGGAGGGTCTCCAAAGCATTCTGTGCTCCCAACTGCTCTCTGTGGTTGGCCTTCCTTCAGTTTACTCCGTCCAGGGCTCGGTTTCGCCACTCCCTGTACAGGTATTGAAACATGAGGGGCAGTGCATCCCTATAAACACATACAATCTCCCTTTACTGTTTATTCTCAAATAGAGAAGGAAAAGACTCTTTACAAATCAGGGAGCATCCCACCCCTGTTGAACAGCTTTCCGTGGATTTCTATAATATTTTAAGTGAATTCTAGAGTCTTCTGTGCTCTCAAGTCTCTGTCCATTTCTCCAGTCTCCCTCCTGGCTCTAGAGGGTCCCATCTACTCCAAGTCAAATATTTTTTCCCACAATACTCCCACCCTGATAGCCCTTGGACCTTGGTTGCTATGAGCTGTGGATCTTCTGAGTGACTTCAGTTCTCACTGTTCTGCTTCTTGCTGTCATAGCCCTTCTTTATCCTGTGCACTGGCCCCTCTGAAGGAAGAAAACCTTCCCTTCCCCATCACAGCAGCTCATTTTCTTGATGCACATGAGGCCCTGGAATTGTAGATTTCTTATATTATTGTGCAATCTGCCCCTCATCTATTTACATCCTAGAATATAAGTGCTACTTAGTTTGCTCTTACACTATTGTAGCCTGACAGGATCCCACTGTGAAGTAAATAATAAATACTGAGAAAATTCAGGAATAAGTGAGATGTGAAGAAATTTTGCAGCAAAAGAAAAAAAAAAGTTCAACTTTCAGGTCCACTATTTCCCAGGCATATTGATCCACCAAGTTCTCTTCTAATGGACACATATTTACATATGTTTAGGTCTTCTGATCAGGAAGGGCTGACAAGACAAAAGAAAAAAAGAAAGACTTCAAAGCACTTGATCATCCTTTCATCAAGAGATAAGAACTTGGCCCCCTCTGTCTAAATCCAGAAAGTCTGCAGAACTGTTTTATGGAACAGAGGCGATAGAAATGGTGTTGTACCACAGTCTGGGGTAAGGTGTTAAGAAATTGGCACATTTACTCTTTATCCCTTGCACCCTGAGCTGTCACAAAAGAAGTCAGGGCACGTGTAAGCAGTTGTCCAGTTCCCTGGGTTCACAGGGCCCCACCTGCTAGTCATCCCTCCAGGACACTGGACATTTGAGGGAACTCTCCGGTCCAGCAAACCCACCTGCTAAATATCCACAAGTGACCTCTGTTGTATGCACATGGCACAAGAGAACTTGTCACCCAGCCCTGCCTATTTCTTAACTGCAAAATCATGAAATGCCGCACAGTGCAATGCAGTCTTAAAACAATCTAAATGCATTTAGGTTTTGGGCACTTTGTTGTGCTACAACAGATAGTTGTAGTTCAGGGGAAATACACTGTCTTCTTTTGTTCCACTGGGAAAACGAAGGCCTAGGCAGGACCCCTCTCCCGAGGGCTGCTTTTCATAACAACACCTGGAGCAGAGACCACATCTCACCATTGCATAGATTTTGGTGCTGGTCCCAGTCTCTGGGCCCCTTTCTTTCGTATGGGCTGTTCCTTTCAGATCAGGCTGATGTTTACTGAGCACCTTCTGAGGGTCAAACCACAGGACTGGGAGTGTTCACGTACTCATTTCATTCAGTCTCTCCAGCCACAGGATTTCTTTGGAAACCCAGGCTGCGCTGACAAGCAAAGAGGGATGTCATAGAGGCTAGAAAATGAAAGGAGAGTCCAGCTAGAGTGCAAATTGACCAGAATATATTTCATTCTTCTGGCTGTGAGGCCTCACGCTTTTGAATGAGTATGTGCTTAACTATTTATAATTGACCTTTGCACAAAGGAACATGAAATTTTTATAGCCCAAAGCTTCATTTATTAACTTTACTGGAGTGTAAAATATTGCTGTTTGCCATAAATTTATACCAGGACAAACAATATATATGCTAATTAGTAGTCATGCCATCGTCTGCTCACTGTTGTGTTGGCCGGCTGTTTCCGACCGGCAAACTAGCAGAATGCAATCGAAAAATGACAATTGAATCGCTTGATACTTGCTGTTCAAACAGTGAAGTCTGGAGTGGTGAATTAATGGTGTTCATTATAACGAGTCCATTTCTTTTTCATTTCCTTTATAAATTAGTCCAGGTAACATGCTGAGTTCCTTCAAGAATGGCTCCTGGGGACCTGCTGAGAGACACCTGCAAAACCCACAACTCAGCAGAATCCCTCCAGTTCCCATCCTGCAGTTTTCTTTTTTTTTTTCCCCCGGAGTCTCACGAACTCACTGGTTCTTCAGGTCTGGAAGGGGCCCCAGAGAACATCTCTGCCCTGTTTACAGAAAGCGGAGAAGGGAACAAGGTGGAGGGATGCTACACAAGGTTACGCAGAGTCAGAGCCAGAGCTCACGAGTGATTCTCAGTGAGAAATAAAATTAGAAGCATCTTTATCATTTTGTCCCTGCCCACGTCAGAGAGCCAGTCAAATATTGTGCCCTTGGTGAAGCCTAATTACCCTACACAGAGCTTGCAATTTAGTTTTGCCTATATGGATATTTAGGCATTCGTAGATGTTTGCTAAATACCTACTAGACAGTAGGTGCTTGAGATAAGATGATTTTCCAAAACCAAGTCCCTTCCCTCATGGGATCTGAAATACAAAGTCAGAGATAGACATTAAATGAATTGTAGTACAATGAAATACGAACAAGGGGTGACAGGCATTGCACGTAGCATGAAGGTGCCATCACGGAATGTGACCTTGTCCAGTTAGCTATGTAGCACATGCACATTGAGGTCTGAGTAATGACTTAGGATTTATAGGTGAATTGTGTTAAGGTGATTGGTAAAACATAGTGCAGAGAGATGGAATGGCATATAAAATGAAGGGCCTGTGGTAGAAAGAAGCGTGATCCACTATAAACATCCAGGAAAGGTTGCTCTAGATGTGTACACAGAATGATGGAGAAAATAGTTTGTGATGAGCCCAATAATGTGGTTCTAGTTAGACCGTTCTAAACTTTGCACGTTTTATTTCCTTATCCTAAGATACAGAGAAAATAAAATCTTCAAAAGGTATGGAAAGGACAGTGCAAAAATAGAACACTTTGTCTGCATTGTAGCAGACACTGCATTGATTGGCTGCGCTGTTCTGCAGGCGGCATCCTTAATTGTAACAGGAGAACTGGAGTCACGTCTATTTCTACTTCATGTTTACAGCACCTACTTCTGCTTTTGGTATGTAAAGAACCCGAATAGCCCCTGCGTCATCCAGTCATCTTTTTCTCAGCACCACCTACACGGTGCCGGCAGCGAAGAGTCTGCTGTTTCATCTTTGCATCACACGGATTACTCCCGCTTTTCCCTGTAGTGACATAACTGTGAAGATGTGACACATGCCACAGCCGCCCTCTCTTCTTCTCTGCTGATGTAATTGCTTTATTTCTGAAGCTAAATTTCCCTCCCCACATATTCCATTTAAATGGCCAATTTGTAGTTTGAAACATATCCATGTCACTCAGACCTTATATATATGCCCTAAAACTATGATACTTTTCTTCATGGGCTGTTCTCTTCTAATGTGGTATGCTGGCCACTTTAAGACTTTTGAAACTTTTTGCCTGTAGTCTACCTGCTTGTTCAGTGGTCTTAAAAGTGCTTTTCAGTGAACCACTATTTAATAATTGATTCTTTCTTAAAGATCTACATCTAGTTGGAAATATGAAGGATGTACTTAGAAATGTGAAGCAAAGATCCTTCTGGTAAAAGTGTTACAGGGCAAAATTGGAGGTGTCTAAGTTTTGCTCTATGGTGCTGAGAATTGAACCCAGGGCCTGATGTATGCCCTGCAAATGCTCTGCTCATGATTGGTGGAATTCTTAAGTCTCCACTTAAATATGATGCATTATGACAGAAAGCATTGCTATTTTGAATTACAACAGTGCTACTCAGGAAATCAGTATTTTCCTTCCAAATATGTGCACATTTCACTGTTACATCATACAGATATCTGAATGCTTCATTTAATTTCATGCATGCAAATGAAGTCTTTTCTATAATGTATTTTGTACAATTGGGAAATGTAACTGTAGAATACTCTGTTAGCATGTACCTCTTTAAACCTTTTGAAAAACATTTTGCCCTTTATTTGTATTTTAAAAGATCTGAAAATGTAATAAAGTTTCTATTTTATTACTAAAAAAAGTTAAAAAGATAAATTTCCATCCCAATGCCCCCAATAATGTATAAATGACAGCCTGGTGAGGTTTCCAGGGACAGTGCCTACTTTTCAATAAATTTAGCTAATGAAGCTGGTAAGTTTCCCCAGGCTTCCCCTCTCCTTCCTTCCTTACTTCCTCCCTATCCTCCCTTCCTTCATTCCTTCCTTCTTTCCTTCCATTCTTTTCCTTGAACTCAAATATAATGACTGTGAATTGATAAAAATTTTGAAAGAGCAAAGAGAACCCTTAATATAGAGAGCATTAGCCCCTTCCTCTCTCTCTTTCTTTCTTTATCTCTCTCTTTCTCTCATCTCTATCTCTATTTCTTTCTCTATCTCTACCATCCCTACCTCTGTCTCTATCCCTGTCTCTCTTTCCACTGAGCTACATTCCCCAGCTATTTTTATTTATTTATTTATTTTTAGAACTTTTCAGACAGGTCTTGATCATAAAGTTGCATAGGTGGTGTTTAAAGAGATCCTCCTGCCTCAGCCTCCCACAGTGTTGGTTTTTCTAGGCATGCATCAACATTTCTGGTTTTGTTGTGCCATTAAAGTTATCCCTCACTCAGGAAAGTTATTCGGCAAAAATTTAAAACAAATAATTCAATGACTTTCTATTAGTTTCAGCTCCTTTGATCAGGATGTTTGGCTACTTGCAAGTCACAATCCTAACTGGTACAAAGCTCAAACATGGTACCTACCACCTAATAGAAACCTTGATAAGTCCAGTGCTACCTCCGGTCACAAGTTTAATTTGTTTCACCATTCTGGGGAACATGGCTGCATTTGTTTTCAGCACATGATGTGGAGTTCACACACCCAAGCAAAATTTGCTGAACGCTTCTGTTGGGGAAGCGAATTGTTCTGGAACAGAAGCACTTGTGAACCTAAGTACCACCCTACTCTCTTCTCAATTTGGTCATGTTCTTGTGCTCTTTCAAGACAGTTTTACATATGTATATGTGTATATATATACATATATATATATATATATTTTTTTTTTTCCTCACCATTTACTGTCTGTTGTGGTTTAGATATAAATGAGCCCCTAAAGTCTCATGTATACAGAAGTGGGGCTTTGGAAAGGAGATTGGGTCATAGGGTGCTAAACTCTTGAGTACATTCACCCACTGAGGGTGTCATAGCTGAGCGTGTCGGTAGGGCACAGGGTCCTCGGGAAGCAGCGGACCGCTGGCTGCGTGAGCTGTTCTGCTCTCCTCCTCCTGTCCTGCTTCCCGGCCACCAGTGACTGAACAGCTTTCCTTCATGCTGTCCTCCCACTCTGCCGTTTCTGCCACGGAGCCAGCTAACCACGCCCTGACACAGTGAGTCAAAATACACCTCTTCTCCCTAATGTTGAGAGTGTGGGAGAGAGATTAAGACACTTCTTTAATTTTTAAAATGCATATTCAAATGCTAGAGAGAAGAAAAAAGAGAGAGAAAAAATAGTGTTGCCTAAAAGAGTTGAAGTCTTGTTTGATGACACATACATGGATAAAACAATAACTCTGCATATCATTTTGTTGAGACAAAGGGACAAGATCTGTGTTCCAAAATCATTTTAGACCTCTATTCGCTCTTTTGAAAAATGAAGTGATTTAGATAACTTCTAATTTAGGACTCTTCAAAAGACACCTCCAAAACCACCAGCATTTAAATTACTGGTAAGGATTGTTAAATGCAGATTCCTAGATTGCACCTGGAGTTAAATCAGTGGCTGTGGAGCTGAGAACCAAAGGCTGACATCTCTCTGTACTCCTAGACTTGGGGTCCCAAAGTTTGAGAACTGTTGTGGTGCTCTGTTCTTGATTTAGCCTTCTCTTATGTACTTAGAGCTGATTTCTCCTTGTTTACTTTCGATTCTAGAAATTAAAATACAAAGCTGGTGTTTTGAAGCATTATTTTCACGGACTTAAGAAGAGGAAGAGATGAAACCTCTGTGCAGCTGGGAATTGTAGCTCCTCTTGAACCAAAGCTGCAGTTTAGTGACATTTGTTGGATTACATTGCAGGAATTTCCACAGTGTTTGCTGCTGGAGCTGTTCACAGTGTTGTCAAAATACCCTCTGTGCATATGTATCAGTGCAATGTGTGTTTGGACACATGCATGCTTGTGGATAAATATATGCATGGCCACATATGGATGTGCACGTGGGCGTGTGTGTGCCCATGCGCTGAGCCATACACTACTGTGCACATTGGGACTGAGCATGAGTCTCTTCATGAGGCTGCCTGTGATTACCCATGCACGTGTTTCTGAACCTCTGCGCTTGCTGTACCTTCACATGAGCACCCACGGACTGGTGTTCACATACATTTTCTATACTACTTGGTACCAATTCTAGACTGAGTTGTGAACAGGAAACAGTAATCCTCTTTCTCCAATAGTCTTAAGGAATGGGGACTCAGAATAAACTGGTTTGCAGGGGCTCAACGCAGGATAGTAATATCACATGGTTCCTTGAAATGCTTTATTTTAAAGTCTATTTAGGATATAGGGAAGAGAACACTGGCCTTCTGCTCCCTGTGTGATGGATAACACTGTGGGTGGTCTTGGGCAAGCTGGATTATTTCTACATACCTCAGTTTCCCTTTTTCTCCCACAATCTTAGAGGTCTATATCAACTCTATATGACAATATTGATAGTTTCTGTGTATCTTTTTTCCTCTGGATATTCATGTATTTTTATCCTGGAAAGTACATCTTATGCACTTTGATTTTCCTGATGTCTCAGAGAGTGTCTAGAATATCACAATGGCAGTGAAGAAGATGAGGATGATGGCATTCACATTACTCCTCCCCACTTTGTGGCAGCACTTTCAAGCACTTTACATGGATCATATTATTTAATGAAATAGGTAACAACATTCTCCTCATTATAAAATGACATGACTTAGAGAAATTAATGAACCTACCCAGGGCTTGAAGACAAGGGATTCACAGCCCTGGATTCAAATCTAGATCTATGAATCTCTGAGTGACCATCAGGCCATAATACCCTGTAAGGAGCAATTGAATGATACATTAATAGAAATATTTTGGCAAATGAACTGTTCTCCATGGTTGATGGAAGAAACTGGCTTAGCCTCAAATTCAGGAAGACACATTTTAATACTGGAAGGAAACACATATGCATCAGAACAAAATGAACTTGGTGCAAGCTATACAGTTTTAGACCTAAGGAGGTAAAGTGACTTGTCCACAATGGCAAAATTGTAGTTCTGTAACAACAGAATCTGAACACTTTTGCTTCTCATGCTACTATCAATTCTTTAGTATTAATTCTTTCTGTCCCACAAAAAACAAGGGTACTTTCTAGTGTCTATGACAATGAAGAAAATCAGTGGAAATTTGCTTTACATCCACAGGAGTCACAATCCTCATCAATTGTCACCCCTGCTATTGTAGTTACCCTGTTTTTGCCTCTGATTTCTATAAATTCCCAAATTCAGCAGACAGACAAGAGGACAAGATAATTAAACACCCTTAAGTGCCTCTCACGACTCCACATGAATCCAGGAGAAGGAGCTCGTGGGCCAATCGCCTCATTCTCCCAAAGTGCCCCTTCTTATAATTAAAAATTAAACCGTTTTCCAATGAAATAATTTCGTTCATTCTTCTTGCTCCCGCTCCAGTGCCTGTGGCACCAGCTAAATTTCGAATTAAATAATTCAACTGCAATACATTTAAAATAGATCACATTTAGTGCCGCACTTCCAATTGGCTGCAAAACCAGGCCAATTGAGCAAGATTCCTGTGGATGTCACCCACCAAGGGTGTAGGAGAACTGTGATGCCCTTAATGAAGCCTGGGTACATCTTCGTTCCCTTTTGTCTCCCTTTTGGCTCGAGTAACAAAACCTCTTTTTAAAAAATCCATTTTGTCTCCTCTTTCTCCCTTTGTTCTTTTTTTTTCCTCCCCTTTGATCAAAAGCTGCCTTTACAAAAACCCAGAATCTTCCATTTTGCTTTTCTGTTGGGCTTCCTGCTTGCTTCCCACATCTGGTGATTTGCTAAGGCAAAAGCGACACATTATAACTCTCTCCATGCGTTGCAAAGGAGGCAGGAGAAGGCAGGCTAGATTAAGGGACTGTGCTGCTTAGAATGCTCTCTCCTCCAGGAGCTGCTGATTTTCTTGTGCCTCAGGTTACCAGGATCTCAGAAGCACTATTTCATGTGACAGACGAGTTTGTAACAACAGCTTGCCCTACTAATGGTCCTTACCCAAGGAACCAGCAAAGTAGCAAGCAACACGGGGACAAAGCACCCTGGGTGGGTAGCCGGCTTAGTTTGAAATTTGGCAATGTGACCTTGAGGGAGCCACTTAAGCATTCTGGACCTCAGTTTCTTCAGTTGGACTCTCCCCTGCCTGCATATCATGGTACTTTGATTTACTCTCCAGCACAGAAGCCAAAGAGGAATTTGCACTCCCCATGAGTTTCAGGGGAGGCCAGTTAGGATTGCGAGTTACTAAAGGAGAGCCATGCAAATAATAACAGCTGTTTGGCTAGAGTACGGATAGTGTTTTTCCAACACATGCAGTACCCACTGAGCGAAGAAATCCCCCATTTCACTGCTGCCCCAAAGGGAAAATAGATTTCCCATTTCTCTGCAATTTCCTTTACTCTCTTCTTCAGAGGATGGCGTTTTACTTGCTTAGCTTGAAAGGTTCTCAGTGAGCTCTGCTCAGGCCACTGTATATTTTAGAGTCCACCTATTCTTGGGGCACAAGAACTCTCTTCTCCAGTAGTGAGCTCAGAGGGGTGGTGGCTGCCCTCACGGGATCAGGAGGTAGGGGTGGGAACCAGCCCATTGCTGCCCATAATGGTTGGGTACATTGGCTGCCAGGGTGAGGTGAAGGCAACCCTCAATGGCTGCTTAGCTGTTTTAACTTCCAAATACACATTTGTCAACAATACACGTTAACTCTGGAATGTGTGATCTTCATTGCTGTGCCTCTTGAATTTTATTCCCCAGTAAGTTCTTAATACTATAAAGGGAAAGGTAGTGCTATTTCTTAATCTTTATAACCCTTTTTCCCCTGCAGAGACCTAAAAAAAGATACAAAATGTCAGTAGATAGAAAGGATAAGTTGGCTCTTTGAAGCTGTAAGGAACCGCTTAAGACCAAGGGAAGACATTACACAGAAACATTTCAACAAATGATAGAATGGAGCCCTCCTGAGGTAGTGAGTTGTCCATCACCAAGGGTGTTCAGGAATGGTCACCACTATACCTGGAGAGGCACTGATTGATTTGCATTTATGTAGAAGGGGCATTACAGTTTTGGAGCACTTTGGGGAATATCTCCACTTTCTGTTTCACAGGTGCAAGCTCTGTCTTCTTCCACAGGGTTTTCTCAGTGACAGAGGCCGGATCAGTGTGACCTAGAAAAATTAATGGTTGCACTTGTCGCTTGTGGCAGCATGCTTATGAAAGGGAAGCATAAGTTTACAATGCTGAAATGAGGACCTGTTGGATGCTTCTGCCTGTCAACTCACCTGAAAGGGACACACACACACACACACACACACACACACACACACACACACTCCCTGTACACCTGCATTTGGGTAGAACACTTAATTTTCCTATTTATTGCTATGTTCTTGGGACATAAAGTCCCTTTAGAGCAAACAAAAAATTATTTTTTCAAGAAAATTATTTTTTTAAGAAAAATGAAAAGCTATTAAAAGAAAAGGCAGAGTCTAGGCGCAGAGAGATTACCATGTCATGGGACACACACTGTTCATACCCACCAGCCCGCTGCATGCCAAGGAGATAGAAGATTGAGATCTCTGTTGTGTGCTGTGGATTCTGGGAATGTGATAGCCACCTGAGGTAAAGACTAAAGGAGGAGACTAAAGGAGGCCTTCTTCATCCATCACATATTCTCACAAAGTAGCTCGGTCAATTTATTTTCAGGGACTCAGGCTTGATTCTGGGCGCTGCTCATTGATAAGTTCCTACGAACAACCTTTGTGGTCACAGCAGGATCCAGCGGGACAGAATTTAGAGATGAAGGGAGCCTGATGGCCGTAGAGCCATGGAGAGGGACAGGCTCACAATCACTGAGAAGGACACTTCTTACTTTCTGACTCTGTTCTGTTCTTTGGTACCACAGCAGCTACCAGCACATCCGAGCACTAAACTCACGCACATTGTTATTTTCTAAACTAAAGGATCACAGGATCCACAGTCAGTCAGCAGGGAAATGTTGCGAGCAGGCAGGTGGCAAACCAATTTGTTCCTCGGGCTCTGCATCCAAGGTGTTAAAACTGTCATGCTTTTGTTTGCAGGCTTGTAGGTCCGAAAAAAAGTGCAAAGTAATTTGGAGAAAGGTACAGAATGGGAAGTGTCCCTGTCCTGAATTAGACTCCTTAGTTAATTTATAGTTCACCTAACAGACAGGATATGGGAAAAGAGTCCCAGTTTTGGTAGAAATAGACCAGCACTTGAGGAAGGACTTTATTACTTAGTGGTTCTGATTTCTGGGTGATTCATTTATACATTGCTCCTTAGTTTTCTCATCCATATTAATAACATTTCATATACCTGGTTTTAATTGCAGAAACAAATAGACACTAAAATGCTATGAAATAGGATATGCTAGAATATAGTTTCTGGAGTTTTGGAAGATTTCTGTAGTTAAACAAAACTTATGATACTTGTAAAGTAAAAGCCCTGCTGAGACTTGATATAAATAAACACGAAGCAATCTAAAGAAATAAAATTATTGTTTAACTTTGTTACATAGCATTTCCAAATTTTATTATTATCTTTTTTTTTTATTTTAGAAACATAAAAGTACAAAAACATATTGACAAACAGGCACCCATTATCATAGAAAATAGTACAATCACAACTAATCTATAGACAAGGTGATATGGTCTCAACAGTAGTTGTTGTTTTATCCATTGATATCTTCGAATTGTAGATGTATGGACCCATATACACACATGCAAACTTAGTCAGACAGTTGATCCTCTCAACAACAGAAAAAAAAAAAAAAAAAA